>VWYH01009570.1:2396820-2513366 GCA_013399365.1 Pampusana beccarii | reverse complement strand
TGAAGTTCTTCAGCCGCTGGTTGTCCAGTTTCTCGTTGTCGGCCATGGCGGGAGGAGCGGGGGGGGAAGGTGGGAGGGAGCGCGGCTCCTCCGCCTCCTCCCGTGCCCCTGCCCGAGCCCGCCGGGGTCCCCCCCTTCCCGGCGCCGCTGCGGCCGCCGAGCCCGCTCACGCCTCAACGCCCGTTGGGCCGCGGCCCGTGTCGCACAGAAGCCGAGGCGCTGAGGCGGTGCCGCCGCGTTCCCGGCCTGCTCGGGGCGGCGCTGCCGCTGCCCCCGGCTGCCGGCGGCCGAACGTGCCGGGAGCGAGGAGCGGGGGAGGGGAGGGGAAACAGGGGCAGCCTCGCTCTGGGCCGGCCGGCCGTGCCTGCCGATTGGCTGCGGAGCCCGAGCTCGGCGGCCAATAGGAGAGAGGGGGTAGAGGGAGGGATCTGCGCGGGGGACGTGACGCGCGCGGGCCGGGCCCTTCGAGGTGTTTCGGCTCGTTCCCCTCAGCCGGCGCCGCCGCCATTTTGGGTGGCGGTTCGTTCCGGGCCGGGGGAGGAGCGGCTGCGGCGTTCCCGCCCTCCGCTGGTCCCTCAGCCGAAAGGCAACGGCGGCTTGTGCTTCAGCGCGTTCGACTTCGTATTCGCTCCCCTCAGGGGACATCGCCTCTCCACGCGCCACTTTAGTGGCAGTTTAAAAAATATATATATATATATATATATAAAAAAAATAAAACTGTTCCAATTGCGGCCCGGACACCTGAGGGGAGAGGGGAAGGGCCGCATCCCGGCACCAGTGGTGTCACATCTGTGAAGTTTCTCCAAGAAAAGTCATTAGTAAAGACTGAGTGAAACACGCCAATGCAGCTGTCACGTTTGGCGCGGTCCAGATTTTAATCCAAACTGCTTTTCTTTACCAGACTTCGGCCCTAAACACAGCTGGTTTTGGAAAGAGAAGGAAGTAGGGCACGGGATACAGCAGCAGGTATTTGGCAGCCTTTTTAAGGACATGGGTAAGCTGGAGAATTAACATAGTTTGTGTGCAGATGTGTCTGCAGGATTCTGCCGTGTTGGGCAATATGCTCATTTATGCTGCACAGCAACTGCAGAGCAAGTCTACAAGATTTAGTGGGAATATTTCTGATAGCGATGATCAGCACGGAGAGCAAAATTATCTTTCAGTAACATCAGATTTAACGCTTCTTTCTAGTTTTGTAGTGGGGCTTATTTGGGTCCAAAATAGGTTGCTCTCATCTTTCAAACTCTGCTATCTCTGAGTTTTTTACAGCCTGGTGTCTTACCAGTTTGATAGTGACAGTCGGGTTTCGTGACAGTGAATTTTGGCCAGTAATAACTGTTGTAACTCCGGTAATGTAGGTGGATGCTGTTTCCAAACTAATTATAGCTTTCACCAGCTTCTCACATTTAAGGACAGTCATCAGTGATACCTACATTGTAAACTCCCTTCTGGGACTTAAAGCTTCCTACTGAGTTCTTTATTACAAGCAACATTACCTGTGTGTTACACAAAGTGTGGTGAGCTGCAGAAAGTCGTTCCTGATTTTGCATTGAACACACCAGCAAAGTGAGTGATGCCATGGAAATTCCATAGATGTGCTTCGTTTGAACATAGACCAAGACATTTTGTTTACACCAAATACTGTGTCTATCAGAATATGTCCCTGTCTTAATTCAGGTAAATCCTGTCATTAAAAGATTATTTATTGGGAACTCACATCTCATGAACTATTGCCTTTTGACAGTGACTCTTCAGATAGACAAACCTCCCACTTCTAGAGCTTTTCTGGTGATTAGATTACAGAAAGCTTCTGGAAAGATAGAGAGATCATTGATTTTCAGGGGAAAAAAGTAGTTTGCTTACAAAATATCCAGTGTTTTTTCTTCTCAAAGCTTCCCTGGTAGTGTCTGGGACATTGGGGACGCAGCTTTAACTTGTGAGTAAAATATGCTCAGAGTAGTACCTGTGCCTTCCAGTCATCTAGAATATTAGAAAAAAAACCCCTACTACCCAAAGTGTTTAAGCTAACCTGGTTCATTTTTATTGAAATGAGGTAAAGAGTATTGAAAGAAACAGATAGATATACTTGCAGAGCAGAGGGGGTGGTACATTTTCTTCCTACTTTTATAGCTCCATCCAGAAAATAGGACAGCTGCTCATAACTAGAAGCACTCAGTGGAATGTACACTGTCCTGATCCTGTGTGTAGTTTGTACTCACTGTTAATTACTGGAAAATTAAGTCAGGGGTTGCCGAGATTCCTCTCTGTTAAGTCCTGTGTGTCAACAGAGCTTTGGTTTCGTCAGCAGCCTTACGATTTTCCATTATATTTATTGAGAAAAGTCAAAAGTCATGATGGGAGATGCAGTCTACCAAGCGCGTAAACTAAATCACTCAGAGATTTATGAATATCAGAAAGAAGAATTTGATTTAGTTCTTTGTGAGGATTATGATCTTTCAGACTATGGGCTACCATATGCTTTACCTCCAGGAGGTTTCTCAGAGGACGAGGGTCCGTTCTAGATAGAAGGATTTCTCGCCACAGCTAAAAGTGGCAGAAATCTGAGTCACCACAGCCACATCTGTTGCGTAAATGTAGTAGCAAAGTCACAGCAATATGGACAGGGCAAATTAGTCAGGGTTAATTAGTCCTGATGGTATTCCATGTAGGCATAGCTACCGGTGTACCAATATGTAAACCATTTTGTTCAAAGCTGCTGTAGGTACAAACCCCCTTCACATTGCAGTCTGGGTATACAAAAAAGGCAGTATTTCCATTTGACAATATTTTAGAAGATACTTAGAGAAAAAGGGGAAAAAAAGCATCTCTTTCACTAGTGCTTTTATTCTTTTGGGTTGGTCTCACAGCACAGCTGCCTTAAGAAAACAGGGTATTATAAATATACAGCCATGCCAATATCATACCATTGTATGTGTGTACAATTGATGCTGTCATTTCAGAAGGAAATCTTTGGTAGGGAAACAAGAAAAAATTTAAAATATGTAAAAAGTACAAATGTGTGAAGTCTGGGAAACAAGAAATTCTATCAGTGTGTTCAATTTTTTATCCATTGAATATAATTGACAGGTAGTTTCTTGTTGCTTTTAGCTTCTGCACTTGCTGTTTAAGGAAATAATCACCAGGTAAAATATTTTGCATTACCAAATTGGAAATGTCGTATATTTACTATGGCTTTTGTTACATTGAGTTTATTTTATAACCCTATGTTTACAGCTGGATGGTTTGAATTAACTGAAGTGAAACTCCTTACTTTTGATTTAATTTTCAGGCATATTTTAAAGCTGCTTTCTTTTCTGATTAAAGATTCTGTTGTCTGATTCACAGGGAAATGCAAAATCCTTCTTATTTTTTGTTCTCTGTCATCTTTGAAATTGCCCTAGCTGAACATACCTATTGTAATCACATAGTTGATACGGTGGAAATCGCATTACACTGCCAGCCACGCTCTAACACTTTTTGCTGAACCACAGCTTTTTACATAACGAGAGTATGAAATCCAGAAAAAAATACCTAAAAATAACAAAGGTTTAACTAAATATCTGTTACAAGAGATGTGGAAATTCAGTATGTGGCACTATGAATCCGTTATTCTGACTGGCTCACCTGGTTGTACATTTAAAGTCCAGCTCCTTCTGAGGACGTTATGTACCAATTCGAGGAAAGATGAGAATTTTAATGAGTAAAGTTGCTTTGCAATCTTATGTACAAATATAAATAAAAGCATTGAAAAATTACTGTTACATAATGACATAAAGTCATTGGTCTCAAAATTAAAAGGTATTTTATAGCTCTATCAATAATTTGCTGGTTAGTTGTAGTATCACTTCCTTTGAAAAACAATTTTTGTGTTCCTGAGAAACATTTTTTCAGAATGAGTTTTAGAATTTTGTGGCCCCCAAAAAAGTTTCTTTGTGAATCAGTCTCATTAAAGCACAACTGAAGCTCTGTCTCAGCAGAACGTCATTATTAATAGTGAAATTGGACTCTAGTGCATTGGTACTAGCGTGTTACATTCCTCACCGTATCTTGAGATTATAACTAGTCAGGCTACAGAGGTAAAAAACTATATGGTGTCTCAACCCAGAAGTTTATGAAAGGAAATAAAAACCCGAAAACAAACATCATTTTGTTTCATCACTGCACTTTTCATAGCTACTTTTTCCATATCTTGGCTAACCTAAACATATATGTGCTCATCCCACCTCTACCACCTCCCACTGTGGCCCCTGTAGTACTGACTACGTAGCGTGTGGTTTGGGAAGGATGGAATCGGAAAGCCAGCACATTCTTTAGCGACCAGAACTGACTCAATGCCCTAACAAGTAACAATGACCTTTCAATGAGGTAATTTCTCCACTGACCTTCCCTCCGTGTTCTTGGAAAACGATTGACAGAGACAAAGGCCTGAGCGTTAGTGATGTCATTTTATGAGTAACCATTTGAAAATAACTGAGATAATATCACCGCGGTTGTGTTCCTTGGAGAATCTTCCTTCAAATCCAGACTTGACTTAAAATCACATTGCCGCATCATCAGATTTAACATACCATTCTGGCAGGCGTAGTTTTCTTACTCTGTACCTTCATATGAAATACAAGAATATGCTTCGCTCTTATTTAATTATGTATTTTTGGAGGAACACTATCCTTCAATGGTCTTTGATCTGTCTTTCTCATCTGGTAGCATCTGAAGAATAATTTAGAGTGTGACTTCAGTCAAGGCATAATCAGGGATTAATCAAGTGCATTTTGTTTAACTGTAGTCTAATCTGTTTAGCTCTCAGAGGAACAATTACCATGTTATTTTTGTACTGGTTTGATTTTACCTGCTGACACTCGGAAGACCAATTTTGAAGCGCAGACCAGTTCCCTTCTGAATTCATGGCTTTGTGCCATTGGGCNATTCTAAAGTAGTTTCTCCTAGAAGGACGTTTTATCTAATTGTAGGTGCCTACAACATAATAAATTATGCATATAATGCAAATTCTCTTGGTATGATAGTGTTCAAACTTCACATGCTATTGCAGTACAAATCTCTGTATCTTTTTATATTTTTGCATATTTCTCAGATTGGGAAATAATAGCGATGCAAATAGAAAGATGTGAATTAGTTTCTGCTCACCTTCCGATCCTTCAAGCAGTAACAGGAAACATACTCCGAAATGTCTTAACCTCTCATTAAGGAGTGGCTCTAAATTATATTTGCTCCTGAACATAAGGTTAGAGTAGCTTGGGGTAGTTATAATTCGTGTAGGATTTGAGCTGTCTGGCCGTGTGTAGGTACTAGAAAGGAGATACAGTTGGCAAGGAGGAATTTCTCTCCACAATACAAGTTTCCAGTTGGTGTAGGAAGCCCATTTTGTAGTTTTTCAAAGTTTCGGACACAGAGGATATGCTGCATGGGCACTGTGCTTAGGCTTATAAAAATTGTGGCTTGCCAAGCAGCTACATCATAGAGAGGCCATTCTTATTTGAATGACCATTTGGATCTCTACAAAAGAAAAAAAAAACCAACAAACGCAGAATATATGAATTTGAAATTACTTTTAGTCTCTGTTGTTCCTCCCATATACATACAAACAGCTTGTTAGATTTGCGTTACAAATAGTTATATACACAGAGGTAACGTTCATTTGTGAACTTTGTGCTTGATTATGCACTTAGAAAATGTGTAATTATCAAATTATCTTGAAAATATCTTTCAAATAATAATGTAGATTGATCTGAAATATTTTACTAATATATTTTGTCCTAAACATACATTTAGGTAAAATGAGTTACTGCAAATGGCTTTTCCTAGCCAGTAAACCTATCTCCCTATTATAAGAAACAGAATATTATGTAAAGCTGAGAAGATTTGTGTTGCACATAGAAAAATTCTCTTTAATCCTGGGGTTTATCTGCTTTTTCAGAATCAAAATGGAATAGCTAGTATTAACAAAAAAGTAGACCGCTGGTAGGATATTTTATGATAATCTTTTATCTGGTATGCAAACACAGCTATTTGTTTTCATTTTACACGGAGCGTCTCCAAGTCTGGAATCCAACTGCACTTGCTGGACATTGGAACAGCGTGTCAAATAAGACTTAGACTTAAACTGGGGTCAGCTGTGAATATTGTGTCAGGTGAAAAAGACGTAAAAAAACATCACACAAAATAGTAAATATGCAAAATGGAGCTTCACATAACAGGGACTTTGATTTAAAAGGGACGTTATTACAAAAAGTAACCTACATAAGATTGAACAGGACCAATCCAAGTAAAGCACTGTGGTTTTCTTGGGCTCCATTAAGCAACTCAAGTTCTTTTGCACTTGTTTTCACTTTTTCCCCAAGTTCTCTGCCGTAGCTCCGTAGCATGAAAAGCCTTTTCTAGGAAGAGCTGGAGGTGCTGACCGAGGTTTTCTGCTCAGTGAGCGGGCAGGTGGAGGCACAACGATCCCAGATGAGAGGCGGCACAGAACCCTTGGCAGGAGCTCAGCAAACGCCACACCGCGGGGTAACGGGTCGTGATGCCACACTTGCCTTTCGGAATTCCCCTGCTGAACTAACAACCACTACAGGCTGCTTTCAGGGGAGACAACTCAAAGACATACTTTTGCAGAAGACAGCACATTTTTTGAGGTTAAATCTGGGAGAAAAAATTATTTCTACTCTCTGAACACTATTTCTGCATTTAGTCTTATGTCAGGGTGTTAGAATAATTTTTAGATGTGTCATTAAGCAGCTACTGCCTCTAGGATGTCGCCTTTTAGTAGAGCACTTGATTTTGCCTGAGCCTCTATATTCTCTTCAACTGTATTCTTATTTTACCTATTTGAACTGCTTGAGCCAAACAGTAATTTTTTTGCTCTCAGAAAATGTTCCCACAAAGTTAGAATTCCTTCCTGAGCAATTGCTTTGTTAGCCGATTCTTAATTAGTTGCTCAAATATGCTTTGCCCAGTTGTATGCCATTTTGTAGTGAGAGGCTGGACAGTGAGGATGTGCAGCGTCTACAACGAATCTTGCTCTTGCTGACATTTCCTTGACTCTTTCTGTGTCTAGAGGCATGTAAAAACAGCAGTGTGATGGACCATTCATTGACGATACATCTGGCGTGGATGCATGTCACCCTTTTGAGCTAGAAAGACATATTAATACTGCTATCTTCTTGGATAAATTATTAACTCATAAATTACATCCAGCCTTCTGCCCTGCTTTGCTTCCAACTTGAAAAAAAAATTATACGCAATCATTTCAGCTTATTTTTTAACATGTTTTTCAAACTGTTACCCTAACCTACTGGTTTAAAGTTGCTTTTTGATGGAAGTTTGCTCAAGTCTTTTGGCTGACAGTAGGAAAAATGATTTGGACCACAAACACTTGAACAGGCCTCCTATCTTTTGGCTGCCTTCAGTCTCACTCAGGTCGTTCTCTTGTGCAGTGGGACGCTGCTGTTGTGTTCAGACACTGTAGAGTTCCTGTGCATGTGTCCCCTTTATTTTTCTGTGTCCATTCAGAACCACTGGTTACACTGTATTTTAGCCTTTTAGTATTCAGAAAAAAAATACACTTTAATTGGAATGGCACTTTATAGTTTCACAGAGTAATGACCTGCACAGAATTGAAAATCAGCCTAAAATATCTCGAAGTGTCCAAAACAGTAGGATTCAATGCCTTTCCATTTATAGCACTGTAATCATGTTGTACAAGACACTAAAATTACTGAGAGATGTTCTCGATCTTGGTTTCAGATCAGCCTGGATCAGATGTTAATGAAACCAAAGGCCTGTTGATGTCACTAGGCCAATTTAGTTTTAGTGCTCTCACTCATTTAACACTGTCCCTTCGCCAGACTGTGCTTACATACGGCCTGAGTATTAGAGATGCCTTGAGGATCTCCTCCCACAAGCCCTGTTGGAATTTGAAACACCACATAACGAGCCCTTTTTTCTATTTAAAGAGCTCTCGATATTTTTCTTTTTCATTTTTTTTTGGACACTACCGTATGATTAATTATAAGATAATGCACAGTATTCTGTTTGTTCAAAAGTAGAGACTGCAAAACAGATCCCCAGATGGTGCAAATTAAAGGTAGTTCCTCTGGCTTCAGCGGCGGTTTGCTGATTCACATCAGCTGAACATCTGCTCCTGTGATTAGAAAATAAACTGAGGGCTCCCACATGACTGCGAACACTAAGCAGGAGGCAGTGCTGTTAAAATTTATGATCAGTTTTAAAGCTCTCTCTGAAATAGTACATGAGCCTACTTCTGATCTCAGTTATTCTGATTTAATATGGCTTTTTATTTAATACAACCTTTGATTGTGGGATTGCTTTTAATTTACATTGGTGATGTTTTCTACAGTTGAGCCTGTATACGTTCAGTTTCTAATGCACTAGATCAGACCTTTTGCAGACGAATTTATGTATCATGAAATGACCATTGGCAAAAACATTTCTTGATACTGGAGCTGGAGTTGATCATAAAATCCATCAGCTGCAAACAGCTCGAGGATATGAATCCATCATGAATCAGCAGATTGTGGAGCTGCACTTTCCTGCCTTTGTCCTAGCTGCTCTACCTTC
Organism: Pampusana beccarii; assembly: GCA_013399365.1. Classification (NCBI taxonomy): domain Eukaryota; kingdom Metazoa; phylum Chordata; class Aves; order Columbiformes; family Columbidae; genus Pampusana; species Pampusana beccarii. The sequence continues at coordinate 2,504,777 of VWYH01009570.1, read as the reverse complement.
CAAACAGAATAATTTCCTAATAAAGGCAAGGGAAGAAAATTTCATTTGAGATAAAAAAGTGAGGAAATGCGTAGTAAAATGACCCATTTTGGTGTTCCCTGCAAGATTCAGGAATATATTGTTTCCATGCTAAAAAAAAAATATTCTTAAGAAGCCTCTAGGACAAAGTCATCCTCTGGTAGCACCGCTGATGGTAAGACAGTGACAGAAAACTTCTCTTTTGCAGCTGCTTGTTTTGGGTGAGTTCCATAATGTTTCTAAAAGGAAAGCAAAACTTAATGTCTTGTGACAGGCCCGGGAACTCCAATATTCTGGATTCTGTTCCTATTGACTGACTGCAGAAGGAAAAGTCACTTGCCCTCATATCCTTAGTTCCTCAGGCTTTCAAATGGAAGGAAGATCCTCAAAGCTGTATTTTAGAAATTAATATATACAATATGCTTAGATAATTAAATGCTACTATGAGGTGTTAGGTAGTACGTGTTTCATGTTGTACGTAGAAACACTAATAGGATCACAAAGCCAGAGATGTTTACGGGAGCATCTAAAATTTAAGCTGCCTTATTTCTGGCTGTTAGCGCTGCCAGTAAGCAGAATTTAGCATCTAAAATGGCATCAAATCCAAGATGCATCTTTTATGCAACAAAAATGTAAATGTCCAGATGCAGATTGCTATTGTGAATGCTATGTTTCAGGCTAATTTTGCAGGGAAACTGGAATACATGAGTGAATAAGAAATTTAGAAAGGCTGAAGGACTGATATTGAGTAGAGATGTGAAAATACCCTAAGTACGCATATCTTTTTGTTACACTGTAATGAAGAAAATGAGCACTTCCGAGCAGCAGCACTAACGAGGCCCATTTTCATAAGGATTTCTGACTGAGCTCTCCTTGATTTTCTGATGGCTGATAAAGCATAATATTTCTGTTGCAGCTTTTCTTTTTTTGGGGGGGAGAATAATGGCCACATAATTTTCCAGAAATATATGGTATCGTTGTAGGTTCAGGAACTCTATGCCTCTGTCAGATCACCCACATCAACCCTTTCTTTTAATGTCCATTACTTCTTGTTATGTTACAGTCTCCTTTCGGTTCTGAACTGGTATTTGGGGCTGTTATAAATCACTACCAACTTAATGTGAAAAGCAACACATTTTAAGGCTAATGGCAATTCCAGTTTAGGAACACATAATTATAATCTAATAAATTATGGGGTAACTTTTGTCCTTTCTCCATTGTGGTAGTCTGAGCCTGTGAGATAGATATAATGGAATTTTGTAGTGTTCCTGCAGGAGAATAATGTAGGACAATGGCAGCCTGGTGATCCTGGGTGCTGTAAGGACTGACAGACTATTTTTTGCAGTATAATACATTTGAGTAGACTATGAGTAATACTCACCTGCAACTTAGGAAGTAGAAAACTGGTGTAAAGGTGTCTTGCGCTCCCATCTGTTGCTGGAACGATCCAACTATGGATTGTTCCAGCTTATGGTGCTCTCAGTGCTGACCAGAGCACACTTTAATCAGGGGCATGTGTTGCACACTAACAGGTTGTTAAGCTTTGAACATCTATATCACTGGGTTATGCTTATCAAACGTTGAAATGACTGTTGTCTGCTTGTTTTTTCTCCTAGTATAAACCAACGGCTGCAAGCAAGAGGCAGGAAAAGGAAGGAAAGAATGGGTGTTTCCCATGCTGGTGGCAATGATAACCCACCCTTGAGAACCCACCGTAACAGCCATCTGGGACTTGAGCGTGACGGCACGAGGATTCTCGCGCCGGGGAGGTAAGTTTGGCTACTGTCAGAGGGGGCCACAGGTCACAATGGTGCTGTTACAGAATTGATCTTGAAGTCACTAACGTGAAATGGTACCATGGACTACTGGCTTAACAGTCGAACGTTATCCCCAGCTTTCTCCAAAGTTAAGTTCAATTCTCATTAACTTCAAAAGATGTTTTGAGTAAATGTCAGGCTTGTTGTTTTGTTAACCGTGGCTCATTATTCATCTTAAGCTACCCATGGTATGAAAATCTCTATTCCTTCTAAAGAGCAAATTGCAGGAGGGATTCCCAGGAGATCCAAACACGGTTTTTAATCTTCTCAGCATTTACATGCTGTAAATAAATCAGAACCCCGTGAAGGAAGTAGGAAAAACTTAATACAACTTCTTGTATATTTGAATTACATTGCTAACATGTTTAATGGGTTTTTAATTACACTTAGTGAGGCTGGTAATACCAAGACCTCCAAAGCAGAAGAAAAAGCACGGAGAGTGAGGTCCTGATGTAAATAATTGCATACAGAGGGTCTCGCTGTTTCAGAGGCAGTTGTGTCAGCTGGGCGCTCTTGTTCCTCCCCTTTTCCTCTCCAGTAGTACAGTCAACCCAGTAGGTTGGAAATGCTATGAAAGGATGAAATGTTCCAAAAAAATAGAAAAAGTTAAGGTCAGAGGCTGTACCGCTGTGGTACCATCTTCACAGGTTTGTGAATACTTAGTATCTGAAAATAAGTCCCATCAATGTTGTAATTAGCCAGTTTTTGTCTGAAAAGTGATGTAAAAGTTTTTTAGCTATGTGATTTAAGCCTCTCAGAACAGAGAGTTCTCAAGCTCATGTTGTCCCCATGTGAATTTCTAATACAACCAGACAGTTTCATTTTTATTAACTGCAGTGTGTCTTCTACGCCACAAGATGTCTCAGTGTGGAAATGCTAAACTTTATACGAGTGTTTTATAATATTACTCCATTGAGGTAAAGATTTTCTAGTATTTGCCTTGGGTTTTCCACAGTACTTGACAGGGGCTTTTTAGGAGCACATGAGAAAGAAAAGTGTATACAAATTTACCCATTCGCGTAGGCAATAAATGATTATTTTAAATGGCCAGTGAACCAAATCACTCATTGGAAAATCTTAATATTCAAAAGGGAAAGGATCAATGTATAGCTCTTAATGAGCAGGTGATAGCTGAGAAATGTGAAGAGCTAAGAATATGTCTTCCTAGGTAGGTTAAATGTTAGAGCTATTTAAACTACTGTATTTAATTTCCACAGCATTTGATTTTAATAAGATGTTCTATATTTTTCATTACTCATATTCAGGATTAATATTGTTTACAGTTACTATAAGGAGCCAGTTATTTGCATAACATTTTCTCTAAGGTTACACTGTCTTGGGGCCTAATGTTACTAAAGTCTATGAAATAGTTGCCTTTACTATGTAATATACGTTCAGAGAGAATACACATGAAGTTACATACATGAGCACAAGTAGGAACACTTGCCTATGTTAGATGTTTTATTTTAAAATAGGAGAAGACTTCTTAACACAGTATTGTCATGGAGAGGAATGCAAAAATCACTTAAGAGTTGTGGGCTGGAACATGTGGTTTTCTTCTTCCTATTACTTTGTGTATCTGCGTACAGTTAGTATTGTCTTTGCTCTGAGAACTTTTCTCACCTGTTTTTCTTTTCTCTATCATTTTCCATTATATTTCTGTAGCTTATCTTCTCTCACCTCCCCTCCTGCTTGACTCCTTGTATACATTTTCTGTAGCACACAATTTCTTATTTTGCTTTACCTTTGTAGATAAACCTGAGTAATTCCCTCTGGATTTGTATGCACTCATGTTGGTCTGCAGTGTGTAAATAACTGATGAGTACATAAGCATTCATATTATGAACAGCTATATATATTTAGGTTGAACCTAAATCCTCAACAAAGGAAAAAAACATGTGAATTTTGTCAAAAGCCATTGCATTATGTATGAATACAGCAGTAGAGGTCTGGGCACAAGACCCAGCTGATGAGGAAAGAAACATTTTATTGTATATATACATATATATATCTGTTTACAGAACACCTTTACATTTTGTTTTGCACCCAGATGAGATGAGGGATTTTCACATGAACCTGTGATGGTCCTCAACTAAAACATAACTTTTCAGAACTATGAATCTATTAATAAAACATTGAGAGACTAGCATTCTTTAGTGATTAACGTGTATGCATTAGGTAAAGTAACTGAAAACTATTGATCAAGGCACAGTTATCTCTTAACAGCCAAGCACGATTTTAGGGGAGATTAGCCTTTGTTTGGATCAATGAAATTGCTGCTGTGGTTCCCAGCTATATTTGCTAAAAAGAAAGAATGCACGTGGCTCAGGTTTCAGAGCTAAATGGTTTATTTCAACTCACAAAATTACTTATTTTAGCAGATATTCCATGAGATTTGGGATACTTAAAGCAGTAGTATGAGGTCTAGAAACTCTTCTTATCAGTCGGGCAGTATATGAAATGCAGAACACAAATATGATCTTTGCACCAAGGAAAGCACATTCTAAGGCTAAAATGGAACAGATGAATAAATATGGGGAGAACAAGGAAATAATAAAAGATATGAGCCTCATCATAAAATGAACAGCTATTGTCAGGATTTCTGCATACATCATAGGGAAGGAGTGCTTTAAGGAAGGACCTGAAAGAAAACAATGACATGGTTTTGTAAACATACTTGGGTAGTTCCAAGTATAAGGGGCAGCGTGAGAGCAAACATGAAAACACTCGATGAAAATCTAATAAAAAGACCAGGAAAACTGGCATCACCATTTTGATAACTGGTGAAGGACGAGGAAAGTGAGAAAGCTCTGCTCTGCAGAGACCTGCTGGTGTAAATATGTCGCTGGGCAGGGGGACACAGAGGTGACAGAGGGTGAGGGAGGTGTCTCTCGATCGCAGCCCAACCTAGCGCTTGATGTACTACAGCTACACTGCAAACACGAGCGGTACAAGAACATTTGTCACAGCTAAAGAACAGGATATTGTAAAAAATGAAACACAGGCTAACGCACAATTTGTTAAAATTACATGTGTTCAAAATAAGGTGTGTTTGAGCTTGTTACTGTTTTATGAATTTGTATTTGCAAATTTGGTGTGTGCTTTGTAAGTAGGGCCTCCTCCCTCCAGAGTTTACATCCTAAATTACAGAGACTCGTCTAATCTAGCCTGCGTGATCTGAGGTGTATGTCCAGAATCCTTATGCTTGTGCTGAACAGGAATAGTTGAGCTAATTATGAGTGGAAGAAGACTAATTGCAGCAGCACAGAACTCAGCATGGGTCATTTACTTTGGGAGGAAAGCCTGCTTTGAGCAGCTTAATATGCAGACAGCGCTCCGAAGAATTGTCTTCCTTGGCAGTAGACTTAGAGCTTGTTTGATATATGAAAGTCTTTGATTGTTTCAGTTAGCGTGCCAGAAATGAGGAGGAGATGGCAACAGAGACATTTTGAGTAACTCTCCCAGCTCTACATTACCTGATTTTGAAAAAGCCTTGTCCTGCACTCCTCATACACTACACTTCGCTTGGATTCTGAAGAGTATTCAGTTATTGGGAGAGCTATCTCCCAGGCAAAGGACTATCCAAAGTCACAATGGTTTCTTCTGCTGCTCCACACCTTCCCTTACAATAGCATTTCATCCCGCAGGAACTATGTTCCGTGAGCTCCGTGACAGCCATTTCAAAACTTAGAAAGCTCATCACGATCTTATCAATGGATGGTCAAAAGGACAGTTCCGCATACTCTGCATTTATCAACTTGTAAATTGTCACATCCAAACACGTCCCAGTCGATAATCTCCTTGATAGGGCACAGGATGCAGCATGCCTCAGGTTTCCCAGATCCTACCCTTTGTGTTTCACAATCTCATTTCACATTTATTTCTTCATGGATGACTGTTCTGTCATGAGCAGTCTGAAATAAACAGCGACAGCAAACTTTGTGTAAGAAATACCAGCAGACGCTGGAGGACTTCCACACTTCAGCTACGATATAGTTGTCATGCCTCTACCACTTCATTGCAGTTGCACAAGACTACCAGTATGCATCAATAAAAAATGCAAGAAACACCAGGGTGATCAGGGTGTGATTTATTAAGAAAACTAATGAAAAAAGTTCCAAAACCTGAAGCAATATAAACAGCTGAGGGGGAGCAAACTCTTTAAAGCCTTTCATCCTGTGCAAACTTTGTAACTCACAGGCTTTGGTTCCACTGCCAAGGGGGGCAGCACTTTTAATATTCTGATTTCTTACCTTCTCAAAGCACTCCAAATGCTTCCACAATCCTAAAATTGTATTTAGTGAGCAGCCTATATAAATATAATAAAATAAACCAAAATGTATCCAGGAATAAATTATCCTTACAACTCTGGACTGTATTTTTAGCTCAAGTAGAATTCCAGTTTGTTGTGCTCTGAAACATAAAGGCAATTCTGCTCATTATATTGTTCGGCCAAGCAGTCAAAAGATCTCAAACCCTCCATAGCAGGAGGAAGCTGTAAAACACCTTTGTCACTTTCTTGCTATTGATTTCAGTTCTTTCAGAACTGAGCCAAAAGTTCCACTTCTCGACACCTTCGTGCCCACAGAATACGCTTTTTCGGGGATCCTTCTCAAAACGTGGAGCAGTCACAGAGATTCTTTACGTCAGGTGTAGAAAAGAAATTTTAAGCAGTGGATTCCAAATCCTCTAACTCCTCATCCTAAAGAAGGCTCCCAGTACCCTACACACTCGTGCTTATAGAAAAAGACCAACTAGCTCCAGGAGCAGAGAAACTAATTAAATCTGGGCTCTGTGGATTTATGTCCTCTTGTAGGCTCTCCTGCAGTTAAAATGAAACATCTGTCTCCTTGGGGATTAGTCTTCCGTACCTTATCGGCCTTGCGTTCGCTGGGGGCACCAGTATGGTCACTTTTCTCCGTCTCACTGATTTTTTTTTAATTAAACTTCAGGCATATAATTCCTTTGAGAACCTGCTCCTCTGTCCAACCTGATTGATATTTGTTTTAAGGCTTAAAAACGGTAGGGGTCTCCCTGGGCATTTCTTTAGGAAACAAAGCTCTTAGAAAAATCAATTTTTAAATACTTGATATTCTGTAAATCGGATGGAATAGAGTTTATTTATTTCCTTTGAAGCGTAATGTAAAAGATTTTCCTCAAGTCAATATAAGTATCATTTAATCTACTTTGATAACCTGGGGAATGGAATGTGTGCCTGAAAGCTTATTCTCTTTTTTAGCTATATGAGCTGGTCTATTATACTACTTTGTTTCTCCCTTCAGAACTTGCTTCTTGTCTAATTAGAGACCCCAGTGCACTCTCATTAAATCTCTCAAGGAGTATTATTCCCTGAGGAAGTCCTGAGGCCAGTGAACTAGATTCAGATGTATAACAGACACTCGATTAGATTAAACTAGTGGGAGAATATGTAACATACACATGCAAATGTTGGTAAGTATATTGATCTGAAATATTACATATTTTAACACTGAATTGCTGGGTTTAGAAAAATAATGTGTTCATTTTTGCAGACTTTTAAAAACTTTTTTTGGGGACAGAAGATGATATTTTATATTGAGCCTGAATCATCAGACCAGGCAATGACAAGTCTAAATACTTGCTCTCCTTTTGGAAATGTAGTCTCAACATGACTCAGGATTTAGCCCATGGTAATGACTGTCAGTATTAATAACAGCTTCTCTTGAGAAACCTTCCTTTGTTTACTATTTCAGCAAATTCACCTGATGATTTTTTGTCTTTGAATAATATATGCATGAGACAACAGGGTACGTCTGGGTGCTTCTCGTGCTGCTTCATCCTTCAATAACTTGAAAATCCTGCCTGTTTATTAGTAAGAACTAAATGTAAATTTTTTACGTGAATTACTTGGCATGATCATTTTGTCGTGGGAGAAGGGCTCACAAGCTGCCCTTTGCCACAACTTTTTCAGAGGGCATAGCTGGGAAGTTCATTTCGCCAAGGGACTGTTGAGGCACAGAGTGATTAAATGACTTTTCTGGGGTCAAAGATTGTCATAAATGTTGGGAAACACAAAAATCCAGCTATCTAAGCAGCCAGCTTAACCACTGGAGCATCCTACCTCTGCAGACATTGCTCAAGAAGGCAGAAATAACTGGGCTGGATTTTCTGGGACTGTATATCCAATAATTAGATGGTCTCTTTACTCTTGCTTTTAAAAGAGCAGGCCTATTAAGTTTTCAGCCTTAGTGTTTAAACAGTTTTCATAGTTAATACAGTTCAATTAGTCTTCTAGTTATCAAACCTTCGTTGCTTTAATGTCATTCAGAATAGTAATTCATTCCTTCATGAATCAGGAAATCTGAACAGAAATTCCATTTTGAATTTTTTTTTTTCTACACACTGTAGTAATACGATTAGCAATTTTGTGCCACATGCCAAATTTAATCAAACTTAAATTTATCAGTAACAAAATTTCAGGTGGCTTCAGTACAGGCAGAACAGGATCCATCAAGATAATAACAAAAATGACCAAGGAGCCAATCCCCCCTGTTCCTACCCCATGTATCCCCCACCCCAAAACCAACGGGGGTCGGTGCTTGGCTGGACTGATCCCACACTGGCGTCCATCCCTCTGCTCTTGGCTGAGGATCGAATCCAGCAGCACAGACACAAAGAAATATGTGACAAAGGGACATCAGACCTTGCACACAGCACTGGCTCTCAGCTTTTGGCTGTGGCAGAGCAGATCCTGGCTGTTAAAATCTATTTGGAGTAATTGGTTCTAGAATGCGATAATATCCAACAACTATTTCAGATTCATAGGTTCTCTTGTACATAACTAAGAGGTTAAGCTCTAAAACAACTATACTTTCACGTGAGAAAACCATACATAGAGCATTTATTATGAAACAACATTTCATCTCTCGCCCTTGCTGAATGAATGACTTCACTATTTTACATCTTGACAAAATACTCAATTTAAGCATTTTAAGCACTGCTCACTATTTTAGCACTTGCTAAAATTCAGAAGCTCAAGTCCACCTTTTTCATCATTCAACAGCGACGCTTCTGAGCTGAATAACCCCGAGTATACCGTCACTAATAAAATGCTGCAGAGTAGTATCTCAGAAGCATCTGCAGGTATAACAGTATAATTAAATATTGTCCAAGTTCTTTATAAATATTAACTCATAAGAGTTCACCAGTATTTTCAGACTTAGTCTGTCCAACAAAATACGCTGATTGAAGTTCACCAGAATTTGATGACAGGAATTCTTAGGGTGTTTTGATTTCCTTAAAGACTGTACCTGTCTCCTTTGATCTGCTGGAGTGTTTTATAAATGTGATGAGTCTGTGGAGAGCTTCTGCCAAACCTTCTCCTGTGATAGCACAACAAGGTTGGACGTACCAGCTTCTGTCACTGCAGTTCTTCTTCACCTTGAATTTCCTGGTTATTTCCTCAGCATTCAAAGCTCCAGGCAAATCCTGCTTGTTCGCTAGCACGACCACTGGTACATTCTTTATAAATTCATTCTTTAAAATGAGTTCAAATTCTTTCTTTGATTCTTCCAGACGTCGCTTATCAGAGCTGTCCACAACATAGAGCAGCCCGTCTGCGTTTTCCAGGAAGTTGCACCAAGCCTGCCTCATTTTCTGCTGTCCTCCAACATCCCAAAACGTCAAGGTGAAATTTTTCCCCATTTCAATCATATCAACATTAAAGCCGATCGTTGGAATTGTTAGAAAAACATCATTATACTTGAACTTGTACAACAGTGTGGATTTGCCCGCAGAATCAAGTCCCAACATCGGTATGTTAGCTTGCTTCACTTTGAGGGGTTTGGTGTTGTGGAGGCCCATTTGTGCCGTGGTGCTCTCTGCTAAGCCTTCAAACTGGAATTCACCGCCTTCCGTCACGCCAGTTTTTATCAGAAAGATGTCGTTCTTCTTCCGTGAGATGTAGCACAAAGAGCCAGGAAGAAGCAGCAGCAGCTTTGCGCTGTGAAAAATAAGTAAAAGCTCTGTACAAACACATGCTGGCTTTTATCGACGTGATAATAGGCCAACAGTATTTATGAATGTTCAGTGCCAAGCCTGTGGGTGGAACAATGATGAGTAACGTACCAAGTGGTCACAAGCGCAAAGGTTACAGTCTTTGAACATGTTTGAACGTTGATCCACGCTTACATGACCGTTTAAGAGCTCTTTACATTGTAAAATCGTGTGTACCTGGTTATGGTCCCTGATGCTGTGGTCTGGGGAACTGCTGTGTGCCCTGTTTCAGTGTGTGCCCAGAGAGAAAAGATCCCTTTATTACTGCATCTGCTTTGGAAAAGAAATGAAATATACATGCAGGGGAAATCTTTTGGTTTGTCCCTACTTCACCAATCCACAAAATGACGACGTACCTGAATTATCGGTGCATCTCATCTCCCAGCAACAAATTAATCTCGGGACATTTCTAACGTGAGTCTACATGGGAACAAACACTCAATAAAACGATCGGTGAACTCCACTGCAAAACGTGCTCTGCTCCAACTGCCTCGGCCTCCATCAGCTGCTCCTCCTCGCCCATGCATGAAGTTGTCTGCTTTGATTACGCCAAGTTGTGAACGCGGTGAGTTACTCTGCATGGTGGAGACTAAATGTAGCTCTTATGATGTGGCCATTACTGCGATTCAGCTACTTGAAATTAAAAATTAGCTTCATTATGCTCTATTCTGTTGTTACCCACTGATCTAGGATGAAGATTTCCTTCAGGAAAGGAACAAGAAGGGGGAAATAACTGAGCCTCAATCAAAAGATCATTTTTTGGGCAGCATTCTAAACAGTAGAATAAAAAGAGAGGATGTAGAAAATTTAGTCTAATATTATTTAATTCATGTTGAATCTCCATTTTTTGGACAGTTAGTAGATCTACGTTGTGTTGGTCCAACGCATACTGAATATTGCAATAATTATTTGCCCTTATACCCAGATGCACTAATATTAGTTATTGCCATTTTTCTTTGCTTCGGAAAGCACATAATCAGCAAAAGAGACATAAAGATCTGGCTGAGTGAGCCGCTGACTGATAGGGTAATCATTTTGATAATTGCGACATTGGTTGCTCAGATATTACACATGTTGCGTAAAATGAACGTCAGTCTTGACAGACAAGTTATCATCTGGTTTCTCTTGAAGCTAAAAGGGTCAGACCTAACTAATTGGGGGCAATGGAAGATGACAGCGACACACTCACCGTTGTGCATTTTTTCATGTTTAATAACATGTATAGATTACAAGTAGGATTTGTTTCAGGAGCAGGTCATGAGGTATTAAACCAGGGAAAAAAGTGTTTGCATTTCTGTATAAATAATGTAGCACCACCATTTAACCTTTACTCACAGTTCTCTGCTCTAGACGTTTGCTCCAACTGTATTTGATATTCATGGGCTCAACTGTTATTTTAGTAAATCAAGACTATGACTTTAAAGAAGTTATTAACTGATGTTTGACTTTTTATGAGCTAATTACACAATTTACACTATTTCCAGGATAAAACAGCTCCCTTCTGAGGACTCCATGGTTTTGCAGTTTGTAGCTGCCCACGTCAAACATGAGTTCGGTTCACAGCATGTTTTTGTGATGCTGAGCCGCTTCCAGCAATGATTTCCCACATCACTTCAGTGTTTATCTACCAGCATGAGATGGAAACAGAGCCGTCCGCATCTGCACACGATACACCGGTTCTACATCTCCATTTGCACCGAGAGGTGAATATTTAAAGAGCGAGAAGTCTACCTTTGATGTGTCCAAAGGTGTGTTTGCTCTGCCGGGTGAGGCTATCTTGCTTGTGCAGGGTTTGCCTATACGTTTGGTTTAAAAAGCCTACAGCAATAAACCAGAACTGGGATGATTTTCCATCAATTAATCTGAACTCAAACTTTGTACAACAAACCTTTTGTAAACTGTGTAGGTTTACATAAACCATGTAGATTCCGGGCGGGATGTTCCACCACGCTGCGTGCTTTCGTATCACAGAATCCCAGAATGTCAGGGGTTGGAAGGGACCTCGAAAGCTCATCCACTCCAATCCCCTGCCGGAGCCGGAGCACCCAGCTGAGGTTCCACAGGAAGGTGTCCAGGTTTGAATGTCTGCAGAGAAGGAGACTCCACAACCCCTCTGGGCAGCCTGGGCCAGGCTCTGGCACCCTCACTGAGAAGTTTCTTATATTTAAGTGGACCCTCCTGTGTTCCAGTTTGTATCGTTACAAAATATAATTAATATCATAATTTATGGAGGCTTGCGGGTGAACCCTCAGCACCATCAAGCCTAGAACCTGCAGCAAGAGAGCAAGCTGAGTTTGAAAACGCCGGTGTCGTCTTCCCTGGAATCCACACACCGGGATGTTTAAAGAAAGGAACCCGCTGGAGCGCTGCGGGGCCGCAGCCGCTGCCCGGCCCAGGCGCTGCGGAGGCGGCCGCTGCTCCGAGGGGCCGGGAGGCACCGCCCCGCCCCGCCCCGCCGGGCGGACAGAAGGACACGGTGGCAGCGGAGCTGAGGGGACAACGGGGACAACGGGGACAACGGGGACAACGGGGACAACGGGGACGGTACCGGCGCGGGGGAGCGCGGCTGCTCATGGCGGGGGGTGCGGGGGATGCGGGGGGAACGGGCCCGGCCGCCCCCGGGGGTGCGGGGAGCGACCGCCCTGCTGTGTGGACACCGCTCTGTGTGGACACAATTGTGTGTGAACACAGCTCCGTGTGGACACAGCTCCGTGTGGACACAATTGTGTGTGAACACAGCTCCGTGTGAACACAGTTCCGTCACCGCGCTTTCTCTTTTGAAATAGAAAACAGTTCGATGGCTTTTATTTTTGTATATGTTTTCTGCAGCGGGCAGGATTTCCTCTTAATGAATTCGACCTTTTGGGCTGTGCCCTCTTAATGAATCTATACATTGTGACAGGTTTCCTGCAACAGGGAATGAAGATTGTTTGGGGAATTTGAAGTGAGAACAAGTCGCTGTTAAACGCTATTTAAAATAACTTTAAAAGGATTGTTATACTCGATCATCACAGCCCAGGATCTTGCAAAAATTCCGCTGGTTCTCGTTGGCAGTGACCCAGGCAAGAACATGAGGAAACAGGAACAGCAACAGATTTCTAAGTTGTTTCTGCTGGTAGCTTAAAAAATATTTTTTTTTCTATTATTTAACATTATAGATTTGCTAGTAGTAGTTAAATTAGACTATTCATTAGCTATCGTAATTATAACATTTTAATGATAATGAGAATTTGCCACCTTTTTCCTGTCAAGGAGTTGCCAGGCTCTATCAGAGTGAGAAATGGATCTGACGTTGTAGAGCATGCTCAGTACACGCTTTCCTACAGTTCTGGAGTCCATCGGTTTTGTCTGTCAGCACAAGCCCGGACTTTACCGTGTGGTTCCAGCAAGCTGCCAGCTTGCAGGAAAATCACAGTGTTTCCCTGGAAGGAGCAATTCCTGACTCGGTGCAACTGGAAGCCGAAAAAATAAAGCCTGGAAGCCATGAGGACCTGTCCTGGGCATCGCCGGAGTTCTGCAGCTGCACCGTCTCCAAACTAAAGTGCCCGCTCAACTTTCAGTCCTCACTCTTTCAACCTCATTAGTTTAAGCATCTGAAAGAGGGAGAAAAGGGGATTTTCCCGTAAGGGCTGTGGTGAGGGTTTCCCCTTTAATTTCCCCGTTATTCTCTGTGTGTGTTTGAAGCTCTGTGCTTAATGACGTTGGAGGATGGCTGCCTGTATTTTGAATATTGTTTTCTCAGATTTTTCATTATGTAGCAGATCAGGCATCGATCTCCAGTTCTGTTCTGCAAAATGGCTTTTCTGTCCATAAAGAATCAAAGTCCTTCTAACCAAATTATTCTTCCATTAGGTAGTCAAGAACTGATCAAACTTTACTTTTACTTTAAATTGATCATCAAACCCTGAGAAATGTTACTTATATAACATCAAATATATAAGCACCGATATATAACTCAGGTCATTTTCTTCCAGTATGTATTTTTCATATTGTTCACTGAAAGCCAGGCTGGTATATAAAGAGAAGAACTGAGTATTTAATTTCTTTCCCTCCCATAAAGCTGAGAAGTAAGTACCAGATTGCAAATCTGATTTTTTTGTGGTTATAGTCAAGTTCCCTAAATGTAACCTGAGCACACCCAACGAGTTTCCTCTGCACCCGCCAAATTTATCTTCTCTTTTAATTGATTTGATTTGATTCTTTGGTTTGATTCTTGTGAAGAAAAAGAAGTGGATCAACAGACAATTTCAGAGGTTTTACGTGTCTATAACATGGGATGTTGGTCACGTTAGGAAGTGAATCCTGTTAGGGTTGAATCCTGTTGCCATGGAGCATTTTTGGAGCCACGCAGCTTTGAAAGGGATCAGTTCTTTTATTTAAGTAGCTGTTTGTGCAAAACTGCTTCAATACGTTTTAAGTGATGCGCTCTGCATCGCTGGGGAAGTGGGCTCCAAATGCTTCTCTTAACGCATCGTTAATTTAAAGTCAGATTGTACACAGAAATACAAGGCGGGCAGGCTCTGGCAATTTAAATTCTCCTGAATTCCAGCATGCGATGTTGGGGTTTGGATTTATTTTTTAAAAAATGTAAAGCATTTACAAGCCCTGCAGTGATCATTTCAAAGATAAGTTCAATAGTAATTGTGTTGTGAAATGGAAGCTTCCATCATCCTTACCTGTGTCTCTGTGGATACCTTACAGTGCAGGGTAAATACTGCAAACATTAGAAATTGTTGGGAGCTCCCACGGTGACAGCTTAATTATTTTGTAATTATTTTGGCTTAAAGGTACATTATGTTCACAGCCAATGTAGTTTTAAAGAAATACAGTAAAGGCAAGTGCTGCTAAATGGGGGGTAGAGGACTGAGATTCTGTTTTTAAATCTAGTTTTGGAATGATGTGTAGATTTGCATATCTAGTCCTGACACCATGGTAACACCTTCAGCACAGACTCCACGGGCTTGTCCTCAGACCAAAGTGTGTGTCCCAGGCCGAAAAACGGCTCCGTTCGTCTCCATCGCGTGTGCCTGCGGCTGCTTTCGGTTTGTGTGGCTTTGCTGATGGAGCTGAGCGAATCTGTCACTTTTGCATGCACCAGGGGCAGGGGCTTTCATGAAAATAATGCAGGTGGGATCCCTTCTTCTTTAAAACCTAAATAGATGGCAAGTAGCAGGAGGATTCTATAGCGTTTTGTTAGCTTAAATGGAAAATATTAGAAAAATTTACAAAACTTCTCGAAGATTTGAAGCTCATCTGCTGCTCCCATTCTGTCAGCTGTAAAGCTGCTGTGCCAAACTCAGTTGCGATGCCCCTTTGTTAAATCACTCGATTTATTTTCTAATACGTGCTTGTTACCCGATGGCCGCACCGTGGTGCGTGTTGTGGGAGCCGTTTCTCTGGGCGCTGCAAGAGCCGAGTCTGTCACGACACGTCGGTGTTTGCGGCTGCAGCGCTGACGCTGCTCCTCAAGATGTGGCTTTGCTTGTCCTCCCCATCTCCATTCAGTCAAAACTGAGGACACGGAGCTGCTCCACCCTTACGGGAGGGATGAAATACTTCCTTGTACTTCTCTTTTCACCTGTTTTCTTGGCTGAGCTGCTCCAGCTTATAAAAACTCCAAGTTTTTAGGACTTCCTTTCTTTAAATCAAAAATTTTTGAAGCTTCTGAACGTCAATTTGCTGAGCGCTTTTGTAGCCATTAGATTGTGTGCACAATACTCTTTCCTCGAGACTGAACGGAGTCAAAGCTGTTGTGTGGAGATCTCTGGGATCGCAGTGCTCGACGGGTGATTTTTGTGGCGATGGGGAAATTTCTGAGGTGAAAGCTCCGAGGTTTCAGTCGGTGTCGTCAGCTCAGTGTTGTGCTCGTTGTGGGACGCAGCAGAGAACACGTGGGGTACAGGATGTTGTAACCGCTGCGCCAGCGAGTCTTGAATCTTAGACAAGAAAAATATCATATTTGAATAACAGCATTCTGAATACTACTTTTTTGTTTCTTTTTCAGCAAGAAACATGCCTCAGGACTTGTGGTAGAGATTCTGGAGGTCACCGACGCACTTCTGCAAAGTTCTAGTCAGTGTCATGTATATGCGAGTGCTAAGATGGATTTTTTTGTTTCTCCTTGTATTTTCTGTCGTAACAATTTGGTACGTAACTTTTTTCCCCAACGCTGGGATCGAGCAGACAAACCTCATGTATTTCTACGAATACGAGCCGGTTTACAAGCAACGCTACCTCTTCACGTTGCGGGAGCGCCTGAAATGCGAAGACATCGATCCGTTCCTGGTCATCTTGGTGACTTCGCGTCCCGAGGACGTGAAATCGAGACAGGCCATCAGGATAACGTGGGGATCTCGGCACTCGTGGTGGGGACGTCGAGTTCTCACCCTGTTCTTACTGGGGCAGGAGGCTCGAAGAGAAGCCGACGCTGCTGCGCTCTCAGTGGAAGATGAAAACATCCTCTACGGTGACATAATTCGCCAGGATTTTATGGACACCTACGACAATCTCACCTTGAAAACCATCATGGGCTTCAGGTGGGTCACCGAGTTCTGCTCAAACGCGAGATTCCTCATGAAAACCGACAGCGACGTCTTCATCAACACCCCGAACCTCGTCAAATTTCTTCTGAAGCTGAATTCCTCAGAAAATGTTTTTACTGGTTATCCTCTTATAGATAACTTTGCCTACAGAGGCTTTTACAGAAAGACGTACATCTCTTACCACGAATATCCGTTCAAGTTGTATCCTCCGTATTGCAGCGGGATGGGTTATATACTGGATGGAAAACTGGCTCTGAGGATCTATGAGCTGATGAGTCACGTCAAACCCATTAAATTTGAGGATGTTTATGTTGGAATTTGCTTAAACATGCTTAAAGTGAACATCAGTATTCCAGAAGATAATAAATTCTTTCTTTATAAAATTAATTTCGATATCTGTAAGTATCGACATTTGATTGCGGCACACGGCCTTACACCAAGTGAAATCATCAGGTTTTGGCAGGATTTAGCATCAGACACTTCAGTTACTTGCCTGTGATTTTTGTATTTATATATAAACTTAAACCTATTCGGTGTAAAATCGTTTAAAGTCCAGGGCAACGCAAAGCAAACCCAGAGCTGCTGACGGGACATGGACTGCAGGCGGGCAGAACCACGGCGGCAGAATTTCTCTGGGATGTTCAAATATTCCTAAATAAAAATACTGAGCATTCGCAATGCACTTTCTCATGTACCTGCCCTGACGTGAAATATCACCGAGCAAGAACGTTTATGGCAAGGAAGCAGCCTTGAAGATAATTCCCAAATTACTAACTGCATTTTTTTCTTATTGTTTTTGCAACTGAATCATCCTTTGCCACCTTCATGTGTTTGTTCTCTGCCCAACAACCTCCTTTGTTCAAAATATCACCTCTGATCCCCCCGAGGGTTTTACAGCACTGAATTTAAACACGGCACCTCTGGGATTGTTTGCAGAGTGTTACAAACCTGGGGACTCTGTGGGTTCTGCAGAAGCCGATGGGAAATTCTGCAAATGTGATGCACTTTGTATCTGGGAATAGCTATAGATGTAGAAAATAGAATTGCTTGGGTGTCTGCTAATGTTGGCGTGGTGAGTTTATGTGCGGTGGAGTTATCAGACAGCTCATACATCAGGAGAATTGAAACACACAAATACACATCTGTGCACTGATCCTGAGAGTGCTGGAACCACGCAGGGAAGATTAGAACACACGCATTTACATTGGGACTTTATATCTGTTTTCTACAATACTTCTAATTTCAAAACGAAAAAAACAAAGAAATGCTAAGATTTGTATTTGTTAAAGAGGAGAAACTTCATTCTATCTGTAAAGATGGGTATTTTAATCACTTTATTCGTATCTGCAAGGCTGAGTTTTCAGTAGTTTACACTTGTAATAGACAACAATACAGAGTTGGCAATTGCATTAACATGATCATTCTTGACACATCCACTACAGAGCGCGGATGCTACGGGTGCCTCCCGGAGCTGCCACCTCCTGCTCCAGCGGGGCCGCTGGCGTATTCACACGGTGCTGCTCTTCACGCCGTCTCCTAGAGACAAATTACACGAGGTGCAGAAACCGCTGCGACCAAGTTTGAGGTTTCACCGTGGGTTTTACGTTGTGATTACGGTCAGTATTGAATTCTGCTCCTTACAACAACTGCACATGGTTTTATGATGGAATGATGGGGTGTGTTATTTGGTTTTAGATAGAAAAATGCAGTCTTGGGGAGAATTCTCTCTAGACAAGTATTTCAGATGTCAGCGGTCTAAGAATGTGTGTTAAGAAGATCGAGGTTTTTAAAAAATAGATTTGTTTAGTTAAACTGAATAGCTAAAGGTACAGTATTACATAACTGAGGGCAGAATGCTCTTGTGGGTCTAGAAACGGGTGAAACTCCAGCTGGTCCCGTGGTTTGGGGATCTGTGATTTGGTTGAGGCGCTGCTGGCAGATCCTGAGCGCTCTGTGAGGGATGTTTAATGTGCTCTTCGATTGTTTATACACCTTAAAAAACCCCACCACCTCCTTTGGTTTAATGAGCCCGCCACGTGAAATGTTTAGAAATAAATTATTTTCGCAAGAACGCTGATACTCCAGCACGGCTTGTATTGCTTTGTCAGAGAAATGTAACGGTGAAAGACGATGCAGCTTCAGAACCCGGGCAGATAAAGCAGCCGGGGCTCCTGGCGAGGGAATAAGAACCGGGTGTTACAGCAAAAGGGCTGCAAGAAAAACGCACCCGCCCCCAAACAAGGTGCTTTTAATATTTGTGCCCCAGCGCGACAACACTGATCATGGTTTTCAAGGCTTTTGCGGCCACAAATGCAGGTTTATACACAGTGATCTGTTCGTGCCACCTGCACGAACCTAAAGTGACATCCGTTCTGCAAGAAACACATTCTAAAGTATTCCTGCTCCTGCTTTTTAAAAAAACTCATTTCCAAATCTGGTTCATATTTGAGTCTGACCTTATTATTGCTTAAAAGACCATAAAAATTCATAACTGAGCTAATGTTTCTGCTTAAAGCAAATATCAGGGAAGCTTCTTGTGTGAGCGGCCGTGCAAAGCCTGTGAACGAATGTAAGGAAGCATTAAAGTCGGCAGTTGGCCCAAATTTTATTGCGTCTGCCTACAATATTGTACTGAAGATGGAGCTTCAGCCACAGGCTGAGATTTTCCCAAATCCTAAGATTCTTGTGCAGGCAAGTGGTTCAGAAAGCCGAATTAAATCAGGACTGCAAGCGCTTGTGATTTGGATGTGAAAAGTGTGGGGCTTTCTACCTTGAAAATAATAATAATAATAATAGTCATAATCATCATCATCATCTCTTGGTCAGTGATGTCTGGGTGGCTGGGTGGGCAGCAAAAGAGGTTCACAGGGTAGAATGTCAAGCCTGGATGTTATTTCAGAAGAGTTTAAATGTTTTTAAATGTTTTCAAAGTTGAAATGTTTTGTGCATTCTAGAACAAACAGGTTCACAATAAGCTATGAAATAGTACGTGCTGCAAATGTAGGGGCTTTATTTATTCCTAACGATCAGTTCAGTGCTAACATTGCAATATTTTCCTAAGGTTTATCTTCACATTTTCTAGTCACTACTAGAGCAAGTTCATTGGAACTCACGACTGCCTGGATGCACGATAAATAATGTAATTTTATCATATTTCTTTCAAATTTAAACTAGAAACTGCTGGAAGGTTATTTTCCTTCTGTAAAACAAAGACTTTAAAGACCAAGTTTACCCCGGTGGCCTCTCGAGCTGGTTTCCTGAGCTCTCTTTACCTCCGGCCTCTGGACAGTTGCTGCGCAGCCCGTTCGTTTTCCAGGCCTCATTAATCTAAATTAGTAGTTCTGAAAGAGCTTTTCCAAAAACACCGGGCAGAAGTGGATTTACAGTCAGTGTCATTGTCACCCAGAACGTTTTATAACGTTTTTCCAGACGCTGCTCCTGTTAACTTTGTCATTAACAGTTACACGGTTGTTCTGTTTGCCATCTTAAAGGTAGAGGGGTTGGAAATCTATACAAATGGATTTGATGAGTAAATCCAGCATTGCTAAGCGCTGCCTACGTTCTGTACTCGGCTTGTGCGCACGGAACAGTTCACCAAAGAGCAGCGCAGAGATGCAGTGCGGAATGGCACTGGCTCCAAAGGACATTTCCCAAATCAAACATGTTTTTAACATACCCAAGGTTTTCCTACCAGGAAGAGAAAAATGTACAAAGCACAAAGCTGGACTTTGGCAGTTCTGGGATGCCGAGCGGGTACAGGCCTGCACTGAGCTTTCTAAAGCATTGCAACCAATTAGTCATTTAATTAACTCGGTGGGATAACAGGCTGAAGTATTTCTGAGCATCTGCCTCCCTCGAAGGACCGATGCGTCTCCACGGGCTCAAAGGAACGTAGGGCTGGCCATATAGATGCAGAAAAAGGTGCTTTATTTCCTTACTGCTCAACTCAGTCCGAGTTTTTCTGTAAACCCGAGCTGACCTGCTCACAAAAGCGGATTTCAACTCTTTACTCAAGAATTGCTCTCGATTTGAGCCTCTTTACTGATGGTTTTAGACGGACTTCGGCTGCTTCGACTGCGCGTTTGGCTTAACGGAGCGTCTGGGCTATTGTGTAGAACAAGAGACAACTGATGCCTTGAACTTCATTACCTAAGGGAAAACTATCTGTAAACCAGCTGCTTACCTAAGCCGTATATAGTCAGCACTATATAAATAAGTGATTTAAAATTCAAATGCGTTTTAACTTAATTGTGAATATCTTTATAGATACAAGTCCTCAGGTGCAGAAAGGTGCATTATAAATACACTGGGGCAGCAGCTCTGGGCTGTGCAGCTGCCAAACCCCCGCAGAACGTTCTCCGTTTTAACCTTGCTGTTCTATACAGCCGGATTTCGGGATGGAGGCCTAAAAACCTCCTTTAGGAAATGAACGGCTGGTGAGGTTGGTTTTTTTTCTTTAGTATAATCACTTATTAAATGTTTCTCTGTGTAAAATAAGTATCAGCTGCATTAGCAATATGATTATTTAAAGCAAGGATGTAATGTATTCTGAGAGGCAACAAAACTCCCTTATTTTTAAGATCTAGTGTTTGTGTAGCAAACACTGTTGTCCAGGCTTTAGTACTAACTTCTGTATTCTAAAAACTTCACTATTTTTTTTTAAGTTTACTGCATGTCGCTAGTACAATACTGTAATCACATCAGTGGTAGTTTTGGTACTGACCTTGTGTTCACACGTCAGCAGACAATACATGATGTCAAATGGCATTTACTTCATCTAAACATTCCATAAAACGGGCTCATTCATTTAAAATTCTGAACTGTGCAAGGGGGACTTGAAATCACACATTTTTCACTATTAACTGTAGCAGTCCTGCTGGTCGTTGTGCTTAGGCCAGCCACTAGACGGAGCTGTGATCCCGCCTAACCAGGCTGGGCTCTGGAGCCAGGAGCTGCCAGCGGTGAAGGTCAAAGCCCTTTTGCAAAGGAGTGAACAAACAGCCTTGTCCAAACCCGGCTGGTTTGTAACCAGTGATAAACTACCTGCTAGTCTATGATCAGAACGAAAAACCTTTAACGTGTACTAGCTGAGCTAAACTGTTAGTTTACAACACCACTGGGAACAGCCCAAGTTCTTTCAAGTACTGGATGACTAATTACAAGGCATGGTTTTTCATATTAGACCATATGAAAAATGCTCTTTGGCAGCAACTTAATATATCAGTTTTCCACCATTATAAACCATAACCGCTGTCGTGGATGGAGCTACTCTGGCTTAAACAAAAAACTTCCACAAACACATAGGGCAGGAATTGGGGAGCTCTCAGATGTGCACGAGCCGCTTTAACCAGAAGGCATCTCCGTTTTTGGGGAGGTGGCCAGGCCGGGCAGCAGGACCGGGATGGACTCGGGGCTGCGGCACCTTCTGCTCGAGCGCCGGGGACGCTCTGGTACCGGCAGCTCCTTCCAGATGCAGGATCCACATTCCAGCTGCGGAGGATCAGACCCCAGATCATTTAAGTTGCATAAGCCACACATACACTATTTAATCTTGTCATCCAACAGCTCTGTGTATCACGACGGAATTTGGCTCAGATCAGCACGACTGGGAAGTTACAGGTGTCTGGAACTGGATTAAAAACTTAGAGACGTCTAGAGGGGCACAGGTGGGCACTGCCTAAACCTAAAGTGGCTGCAACTAGTTTTTAAAAGTAATATTAATATAACCAAAAGACCTTACCAGAGCTCACGGATGCCTCTGGCCAGGAGAGAGCTGCTGCCCAGGTGGGAGCGCTGCCGAGAAAACTGAAGGTGCTAAACCAACAATTGTCGCAGGTGCAGACAGTGCAAGGTTGAAATGGGGCTGATGCGGTGGCTGGATGGGCCTGTGAGTGACGGAGTAAATGAATCCTGGAATAAATATCCTGCCGAACAGTTCCGTATTGCCCTGCACCGTGTGTTTTCCTAAATCCCGTGCCGGGTTAGTGCTGGTGACCCTGCTCTACAGGCACCTCTGCTTTAGGGCTCTGCTGGGGCAAATTCTCCTGTTCCCTGGGCAGCTGTCTGACGAACACCCAGACACCGTCCTACAAAGCGAAGCCAGCAGCACAGACACATCACCTGTGAAGGAGAAGGGAAAGGCAAACGCCGCACGTACCCTGGAACTGCGCCCGCAGTTCCGATCCTGCGCCCGCAGCGTCCTGAGGACGTGGTTAAGCGCTCCTGTGGAAATACCACACAAGGTTTGCATTTCACAGCGCTCTGACCTCAACTACCCTTTCAAAATAAAGTCACCAACGCGCTCTGCAATTATTAACGTTTTCTGTTAGCTGCTCAATTTAACTGTGAAGTTGCATTTAAAATTCACCGAATGCACTGTTTGAGAGGTTCTAGAAGCCCACAACCTGCCATCCTCTGGAGAAGGACCAGAGCATCCTTCTCGCGCACAGAGGATGCCAGAGGATCCAAACACAGTTTGAACAGCGCTGCTAATAGCAACACATCCAATTAAGAGTCGTGATTATCTCCAAACAAACTAAAGGAGGGGAGTTTGATGGGGAAAAGATAACCTAAGAACAAAAGTGGCTAAGATGGGGATTCCTGCTCGAGCAGAAATTCGCACTCTTTTGGTTTTGTCTGGAGGGCCATCCCGCCCGCTCAGCACAACCCCAACACGGGCCGGTGTTTTAGGGACCGGCCGCTTGCCCCAAACCGCTACAGGTGGGTGGTGAGAACCAGGGAACGGTTAAACTGAGGAATATTGTGTCTGTACCCAAGAAACAGACACGGGCAGTTAACTCATTCTATCCCCGCTTCACCTCGGCACCCAAATACTGACGACTCATCACCTTAAAACACGAGACTCGAGCGGATCGTCCAGGCCCACGTTTTGCGGGGAGGGAACCCCAAGGGTTGTTGTACGACACGATCCGGGCAGCGAGCCACCCGAAATCCCACCCCCCAACCATGGACTGCCACTGTTTAAACTTAGAGTAGTCACAGATTCCAAAATCCAATTAAATACTGAAAGTTAGATCTAAACATATTTTTATCTAGACTTAAGAGAAGCGTTTATCCCGGCAGTGCAACGGCACTGCCTGGCATTTACACATTATACCGAAAAACGGTTGTTAAGTGGTCTTCCCCTCATGAAGAGCACAACTCAGTCTGCAGTAGCACAAGGAAGTCTTTCGATAGGCTTCACTTCCATCTGGGTAGCTCTAAGGAGCGCCCTCTTTTGTTTTCCAAACAACCATGAACAAAATGAATTTTATCTTGCATTACTTTCTTTACAGGCCTACGAAAAGTCCATGCCAAGAACCCGATACAGGGGTGAATGTTGGTGAATGACACATCCCTCGATCCCTGCAGACCGAGGTTTTGACATAGGAAGTGTCAGGATCAGGATATTTTGCTGGAGTTTAACATTAGGTGGTTTGAATACAATATGGCATAGAAGAAATGTTTAAATGCGAGTAATGCACAGACTGAATAAACATGTGGCCTCAGGTCATTCAATAACTCTACCTCATCACATGCTTGGCGGGGATTTATTAATATTTAAGGGGCGGGAGGTTAAACAAAGCGAGAGCCAGTTCTGTGGTAGCAGGTTAAGAGTTGGCTCCTCTTCCTCCTTCGTATCAATAACAGGCCAAGAATCACAAACCTTTTCCTGTACAACCTGAGCACTGCGGATTAAAAAAGAGAAGAGATGAGAGACACGAGAGCATCGTTGTGCAGTCGCACCTGCGAGCGCCAAGCAGCAGCAGCATCCCCGTCACTCGCGCCTCCGCGCGAACCTTGGTCCGCCAGAAATGGGAAGCGAGGAGTCAAAACGAAAAGTCTACACAGGGTTTGTAAAGAAAACTCTGGAATGGGAGGTTACAGTTAGTTTCTAAGGAGAGGAGCAGCAAGGTCACGGGAGACAGGTACATGTGAACGAACTGAATTCTTATCATCACTCAGAAAGTATTTATTGTATTGCTCCTTTTGCTAAGCAGGGAACAAAGACCAGAGGGATCCGTTCCTTTCGTGTAGAATCTTAACGGTATTTACTAGAGCTTTCTACTACGTTTAAAATGTACGAGTTTGTCCTAAGTTCAGAGTGAGGCAGAGGCCCACCGGCAATTACTGTTCTTCTGTTTTGCTGCTATTCCTGAACTTCACCACCATCACGGTGATATTATCAGGACATCCTCTGTAAAAGGACTGTAGGACTATGCTCTTGGCACCAAAGTGCGGCTCATCCAAGCGTTCCTTGATGAACCGGACGGCTTCCTCGTTGCTGAACGCGTCCCACAGCCCATCGGACGCCAGGATCATGAACTCCGGCTGCAGTTTGTCCAGGTCAAAGGTAAGGATGTCGGGGTCGGGAATGACAACGTTCAGGTTCTTCAGAGGGTAATCCCCCAGGGAGCGGGACATGGCCAGGATCCCCTGCACGCGCCACGAGCCGTTAAAGCTGATAAAACCACCTGGAGGGAAACACCAACGTTTAGAGCGGGTCTTTGGGAAGCTCAAGCATTTCTCCGGCTTCCTGCCGGACCCACCCCACGTCCCCGCTGTGCTGTTACGGATCTCAAACCGCAGGGGACGCGGCGGCTCGGGCGCTGTGGGACAGCCGGGCTGTGGCCGCTGAAGCGGCTGAAGCAGCGACATGGGGAACGGCTCCGTGTTCAATCGGAGCAGCTTGGCGCTCCCCGTTCTCCCAGAACCAGCGCACACGGGTGTTCGTGTGCTGCACAAACCCCTGTGCAGAAAGGGAACCTTGGGATAAAAATACTGAAAGCGACTATTGATGTGCTTGTGTTAGTAAACGCCTCCTTTTTCTGTGTAGTTCACATTTTGCCCGTTTCAGAAGATCTGGGAAGGAAGCACCGAAAACGCCCTGCGGGAGGACTCTCATCTCACCTCAAGGCGTAAAGCAAAGAAGCGAGTGCACAAACATTCACAGGCTCTTCTGTCAAACTGCCTTGAATGAGCTGGGGCAAACAGGCCAAAAGCTGCCGGGAAAACGATCGTGAAATTCTACTTCAAGTCAGAAAAACGCAAATGATTTTCCCACCACCAGGATTAAGGCTACTCGTAGCTGAAAATATCTTATTTAGGGGTTGCTTACAGTGAGGTTTTGCACTGAGATGGATGATCGACACAGGTCTGGTTGTACCAGGGAGGGAACTGGACGGTGTTCAAGGGCAAAGAGTAAAACTGAAGCACCTCCAGTTCCTGAGCAGCTGCTGCCACCAGCTGCACTGCTCCTGTCACCTGAACCTGAACCGAAAGTCACTTCGGGACAAATAATTTGCAAACGTGGAACATTACAACGTGTAACAAAACCAGGTGAACTGTTCTCTTTTATATCTGCAGGGTGTCTGCTTTGCGGTTCTTATAAATGCCTTTGTTCTCTGTATTAATCGTTATCAGGATGTTTGCAGCTGCGCTATTTGTCAGTCACCTCAACCTCAGGACAGCATTTCCACTCCTGGCTGGCTGATCTCATCTGCAAATTCCTTCTGCTTTCAGGTGAAATCCACTTCATTTAATGATTCCTTGTTGTTTAAAGCTCCACACTCGATTTGTCTTATGAGCAGCAGAAACAAAACTTTGTAGCTGGGTGTTTTTTCATGAATCCTTCTATGGGGTCTCCACTTTGAAGATGTTTCCTTCCACAACCAAAAAAAGGAGGAGTCTCCTGCAGCTCCTCTTGCCGTGAAACCTCGTTCAGCTGCCGCTGAAGGTTCTGAGGGCGCCTGGGCTGGATGTCACACGGCGATGAGGCCCACAGTAAGCGCGGTGTCATCACGTGTACGGATCGGAATGACAGGGGAAGCAAAATGCAGTTAAGAAGAGGCCGTTTTAAGTGGCTATTTTACACACAATTGGAGGACAGCAACGCCCGCACCCGTCACCGTTCCTGCCGGGGCCGCTCGCTCCCGTCTGCGCAGGTTGTGCCTACACACACACAGCGACTCTGCAGAGGCACCGGGAAGTGCCTACGGCACGAGTTGAATTCCTGCGGTTTGCTCAAGTGTCTGTTGGCACTTCTAATAGTTTTATAAAGCTGATCATAAAGAATACATAAAAGAGCTGATGGGAAAGCAAACATTCTGCAGCGCTGGCTGGCACCGGAGAAGAAAAGGCATTAAAGGAACAGAAGCTTTTTAGCAACCGCACAAACATTTTGCACGTTAGCGAGAGCGGAGCTCAGAGGATTATGTTCAAGGTGAGTGACTTAAATTCCTGTCAGTGACAATCACCTTGTGGCTCCACAACCAAGGGATTCTTCGCAAGCCCAAACCACAGTTGTTTCAAGGCCGGTGTCTTACCCTGATACTATAATTTCTACATCACTCAAGCTGCCCATCAGGAGATTCCTCGTGTTTCTGGGAAACCAGCATCCCTGTGTCGCAGGGCGCGCAGCCCGCGTCCCACAGGAGCGGGTCAGAGCGGTGGGACGGCACCGGGAATATCGTGTTCAGTTTGTGTGACGGGGACCAAAACCAGATGTGGACGGGCTGGAGAGGGCCCGGAGAAGGGCCACCGAGATGGGCCAGGACTGCGAGAAGAGAACTGGGCTGAGGGGAGACCTCAGCACCATGTGCCAGGTGTAAAGGGTGGCGATGGAGAAGACGGAGACTCCCTTGTTACAACGGCTCACGTGGAAAAGACGAGGGGCAACGGGTGCAAGGTACCACTGGGGACATTCCGATGGGACACAAGAACTATCGTCCGTTGGGATAATCTCCCCAGGGAAGCGGTGGATTCCCCAACATCGGGCACTTGTACGATTCAGCTGGACCAGCTCGTCTAGACCTTTTGCCAGGAAAGGCTGGACCAGACGGTCCTTGTGGTCCTTTCCAGCCTGGGATTCCGATTGGATTTGCTGCGGGTTTGGGGACCTGTGACCTCTCGCTGCGCTGCAGGGTCTCCCATGAGAAGCGTGAGCGTTGGCTCCTGGGGCTTGAGCACCAGAGCTGCTCCAGTCACCTCACACTGATAAATGGGCTTTGTTTTCAGGCTGTGGGTTGACTAAGACTTTGTACACAGTTGCTTGGAATGGGGAAAAAGAGAGGGACTGAATTTATTCCCTGTCCACCGACGGCTGACAGCAGCAAAGCTCCTTACCGTCCACCCCGGCAGCAAAAAGTGACGGATTAGTTTAGACTTGTCACCTCGGTGTTAACGCCCCGCTGAAACGCAAAGGGCAAGTCCCGCTTTCTTTGAGCCGCCGTTTCAGGCTGCCGCAAATTGATTTATATCAAACTGCGGTTTGAAGGATATTTTCTCAACCGTGGCTATACGGATTTCACTTTGCAATGAAATCTAATCCTACGAACACAAATGTGCCGTCACTTTATCTACAGGGCACTGGACAGGGCAGCTTGATGGTGTGATGCACAGCTGGAAAACCAAAATGTAACGTAACGATGTGGTTATTGTCATTTTCTTCAGTTCTACAGGACAAGAAAGTAGATGGTGGAGAAAAGTCAGGTGCTTTTGTCACAGGAGCAATGTTGGGTTGGTAGCCCAGTTTGAGCATTTTGCTTCCGTTTTACACTTACTCTGTGTACAGAAGGATGTTCCGACATGCAAAAGTATCCGGCAGTCCTATAAACCGGGCTGTATGTTTTTAACAGGGCTATGAGGCCACATCAGTCATGATAATCCAGTGGGGCAACGAGTAACAGAGAAGGGAATTGATGAAGTCTCCATGCTAGACAGAGTATTTCTTGTTTAGCTGCAGATAGTTATAACTTTAACCTCTCTATTAACATAATTTCTTCCAAAGTTGAAAATTCCTGCAAAAAATCCAGGTTCCTTTTCCACGTTGCTGTTGTAAAGACTCATTTGTACACAAAAAGAAAGACCCCTATTTTTTCTTTTCTTTTTTTCTCCTGAGTGCAGGCTGCCTGTAAGCGAACAGCTGCACAGCGGCCCTCACGCGGCTACGAGGGAAGCGATTTTACAGCACAATCTCCAGATTTTATTAAAACATCTCCCCAGTACAGAGCTGAAGCAAAGTGAGACTAAGACTTTCCCATTCCTTTTGCTTAGGGTCTGTATATTAATATTTTGTCCTCCCCTTTGGGGAACGTCCGTGCCCTGGGCTGTGTGGCAGCAGAGGGAGCCCCGAAAGCAAACGGAGAGGAAAGGGAACATTGCGTGTTTGAGCGTTTATGCAGCTGGGACCATATTGATAAACCGCAGGTTTTAAAAATGTTTTACATTCAGGGAAAAACTTGTTATTTCCACTTAGCAGACAAAGCCTTGGAGGCAGCGTCTCTGGAGGCAACGCGCATCGGTGGCTTTCACGCAAACAGGAGGAACTTTTTTTATTTTCATCCAATAATTTGGTGCCGCAGGCTGCGGGGGGAGCCAAACCAGGAATGGGTTCAAAAGAGAATTTGACAAATTCATGGAGAACTGGCTATTAAACTTGATGATCCAAATGTAACTTGTAGCCCAGGAGGTTGCTAAACTGACAAGTGATGAAAGCGAGAAGGATTTATTGCAGAAAGGTTTCTGCTTCTTATATTCTTTCCCTAAACTCCTGCTACAATTTACATGTTTGTGCTCGTTAGCAGCCACTATATGGGAACAAAAACCAGCCTGGATGAACTAGAGTTACACTCTGCTTATTTTAGGACCTAAATTCAGACCCAGCCTCTTGCATAAGGGCCGCTGATACACTCAGGTGTGACGGAGCCTCTAACGCTGCGGCCCCTGCTCATTAATCTGCTCCCTGCAGAGATGACAAGGGAGCTGGTGGGGACGGACACCGGCGGTGACGACGAAGGCCGCTCTTCTTCCTCCCACACCAGCTCATTAAGGGACAGGTCAATCTGCACCCGTTTCTCTGTCTGCACCACTGAAAAGTGCTGTATTAATAATGGCAGATTTGATCTGCTGATGCCTCAGCCTGGTTCTTTTCAGCCTCCCCCAAGGGAAAAGTCTATAGTATTGACAGAGAAAAGAGACGAACCTTCAATCCAAAGGCAAAATGTTACCGACTCACCGGCTCTTTTAATCCTCTTCCTCTCTTTCAGCTGGTAGGGCTTGTGGTCGTGGGACAGGGGGATGGCGTTGCCGTCCTTGTCGCACAGGACTCCTCGCGAATCGCCAACGTTGGCCACCGTCAGCTCCTTGTCTGACAACAGCGCGATCAGACACGTTGTGCCTGGAAAAAACAGGAGGGAATGGGAAGCAAGACAAATATTAATATATGGGGGGTTTATATTTATACATACGTATTTGCGATTATACTGCAAGATTTCTCCGGTTGCTGCCGCACGGACCAGCAGCTGCACGATAAGTGACAGCGAAGCTTCAGATCCCAAACGTCTTGGTCTTCTGCGTAGGTGGGGAAAAAAATGATTAGCAGGAAAACGTTCTTTCTATTAATACGGACAGAGAGGGGCTGAGGTGGGAGGAGTGTTTCCCAGTCTCCTTTTCCTAATGGCCAAGGAAAGTAATAAAAAGGTACAAATTAGCCCCAGAGCCGGGTCCCGTGAACCGAAGCTGCTGCAGGGACCCTGGCAGGGTAAATCAGAGCTCGTTCCCCTCAGGAACTGAGGTCTCATTTTTTAGTTTTTTTTTGTTGAAAAGAGGAAAAGATTTGACATTTTAAATTAATCTTTAAATACACAGAAAACGTAACGAGTCATTGACCACCATATCCAGCTGGCACAGTATTTATTAACTAAAGTGGCAGGAAAATATTGGGAAAAACGGCTGCTTTTCAAGTGCAAACACGATAGTTTTTATTTTCCTCATTTAACTGATGCGGAGTGGAATGAATGTTGACCAAGCAGACCCCACTAACACTGCGCCGTTCCTGTATTTTCCCCTTCCAGCTCGTGCAAACTGTGTTCATAAAAACTCCAACTATTCCTTGCACGGGCTTTGGACCAGATGTCACAATTCCATTTCTATTTTAGAACAGGAGGATGGCAAGTTTTTAGATCCACACCAACAAACATTAAAAGAGAGCGTGCCTGGCGCTCAGTTGAGATTGCACAGCGCTCTTAAAATTGTGACAAAAGGCACTCCAGTCCCCTCCGCCACTAAATAAAATGAACTTCATGGCTTTCTTTTCCTTTTACATAGACAAAGCAACACGTCGCTGCTCGGACGTTTTAATCAGACCCAGTTTTAATGAAAATTACCGGCAATGGGGCATTCCAGTATCCTCAGCCCTGGATTCGCTCCTGGGCAGCTGTATTAGGGTATACATCAATGTTCTGTGGTCTGAAAGTGAAATTCTCCTGGCTGCCGCCTGTCTAACTCCAGAGTTAAAACTGTGTCTTGCTGTTCCCACGTCAGTAGTTGAATATCCCATGACTGGTATAAATAAAATAGCCAGTAATAAACAAGTTGTGTTTAGATGCACCATGTTCTGAAGATTTATTTTTAACTTAACGGTCTGTCTTGCCCAGCTCTAAACTAGGGCTATTTTTTCACAAGACAGGCATATATGTGTATTATATATAAATGTATTATTTTTTGCAATTGACTGACACATTGCAGATCTAAACGGATGGAACCCCAGAGGACTTTGTTGTTAAAATACCAGTATCCAAACCACAAAGGTAAGAAAATAACGAGGGTACAAAGTACCGTAGTGGGGTGCAGCTGGTCATTTCAGCAGAACAAAACGAGATTTAGCATTTGAGGTCACCTCGTTCTCTACCTGAACAGAAGTCAGTAACTCTGCAATGCAGAAAGCTCTGCTTCCATAAGAACATCACAGCAACAAACAGCACCCTCCCTCGCTGTTATTTAGGAAACTTTCCGTAAGGAACGTTCCAGCAGGACAACGTGCGGGAGACCAGAGGGCTGGTACGTGCTGAGGCTGCTCTGACATCAGGTCAAACTTCGGAGAGAAAAAGAACAGCCGCCTTTGCAATGCGGGTTGAAAACAAAACCTGCGAGAGGTGAAACGGGGGCAGTAGTGAAAGAATATAGAACATAGAACAGAGAACAGAGAACAGAGAACAGAGAACAGAGAACCGAACCCAGCTCCAGAGGGAGCGAGACACACGAGGCCGCACAACAAACCCCCGGGATCCACCACCCAGCTGGTGGATAAATCGCTGTGAAGACCCGAGCTCCCACTTCACCTCCAGCTGCCGTCTGGTCCCCACATCTGCGCTTGTAAATTCAGGGACCCCCCCGGATTGCTTCCCCCTCCCTGACCCCAGCCCCGCGGGGATTTTTCCTACAGGCAGGAGTAAAAATCATACATTTCCTAGTAAGGAAAATACTGCGAATAACGTCCCAGAGCCCCGGCATTCAGGAAGTAAAATGCTTCACAAATACAGTCATTATTACCACGATTTATATAGAAATAATAACTTTGAACAGAGTCTTCTTGGTTCTATGATCTGTGTGAATGAAAGAGAACGAGTGTCTGAAAAGGAAGACGATGTGCAAAGCGGCTGGGGAAGGCCGGGTTGTTTGGCGGTCCCTGAGCGACGCGGGGCTGTGGCTCAGTCCCTGACCTCCCGCTACCGCCTGCCATTACCGGAGGGAGCAAACTTCGTTTACTCTGCTTTCTTTTCCATCTATTTTTATTTCAGCCATTTAACCTTGTGCAGAGTTAGAAAACATGGTGCTCTTGTCAGCCGCCTCAGATTTAATGCAATTGCACCATGGAAAATTCCCAACATAAAGGGTCCAAAATTGAGAACACATGTTATATTAGTCCCTCGATGCAGCTGCCTGAATAATACCCCGCTGAGCAGTTTACAAAGAAAATCACCAGAAAATTTAAAACCTGCACTATACTGGCTGCAGAGATAGTGGGGTTTTTTTGTTTATTTGCCTTTTTTTTTTCGCACTCAGGTGAGATTATTGGTGTTGTATTTCAGTATCAGACAAGGCACCTTGTAAAAGTCACGGCTGCACTGGCTCTATCGGTTTTCAGATAACTGCTTTATCAACGGAAGGAGAAGTCACCAGAGTGCAAACGAGACCTGATTAATACATTAAAGGGCGCTAGAGAGCCCAGGCGCGATCCACCTCAGCCTCTGGCCGCCGGAGATCTTGTGCTTTGTGTGCGGTGCCTGAAAACCCCGCGGCCGCCCGGCCGCAAGCACCCGCTGGGCGGCTGGGGCTGAGACCAGGGCTCCTGCGCTGCGGGTGGCTCAAACTGCCTGAAACTGCCCCCCTGCCCTCGTTTCACATTTAACACGTGCAGTAAATCTCAGCGGGTGCTCCCCAAGCCCTTCGTTCACAGCATCACGGGATGGTTTCNTAGTTTAAAACCATCATCCCTTGTCCTACCACAACAGGCCCTGCTCAAAAGTCTTCGTTCCCTCTTCGCTGAGTTTTCCTTCTGTGTTCCAAGCCTCTCGTGCCACACAGGTTTTGGGCCATCAACACTTGTAACCTGTTCCCTTCCCTCCCACCATCCCTGAACTTTTGCCCATCCCTCCTGCATGAGAACTCCCACCTCCCCCTGCCCTTATCTCGTGCTTTTAAATTACAAAATCCTCTTTTCCTCCGGAACAAACGCAGCTCCCACAGGTGCCTTCTCGCTGCTTTTTCCAGTCCTCCCCCACCTTCTCTGTGGCTCTTCAGAGTCTCTTTCTCAGACAAAACTGAGAAGCGAAACTCTCTCCTCCTACGTTTCAACCATTGCTTTCCCCTCTGCACAACGCGTGCCGGCTGTTCTGTCTGCCACCGACCTGCTCTGGTGACTTCACTCGTGTCTTCTGACTCCAGCATCTCCATCTGCAAAGTCACAGGTGTCCAGGGCTCCCCACCTGCCTCTCCATCCCAGACAGGTCTCTTCTCTCCCCTGAAGGGTCAGCCTCTCTATTTTGCAGGTATTTATCTCAACGCTTTCACTGACCATCTCCCGATTCGGACGGGATGACCTCAGCAACAGAGACCATCATCGTTATCCTCAGAGAGACCAACACCGGCCTCTCAGCATCTGGCCTAAAAGCGTTAAACCCCAGGGGGCTAAAAGCTACATTAATTCCCGCACAGGTAGGGCTTGTGCCAGCACCTCCGTATTACACAGAAGTCTACGCAATAGATAATTAGTCTAATCTCATCTCTGGAGCGACAGCAGGTCAAGGAGTTTGGTCCTTACTTGGCTGGACTGACGATAAAACAAAAACCAACTCAAAAATCCCCTTCTCATCTTTTTTTTCCACAGTGCTCACACTTGAATTCACACAATAATTAAGAACTAGTATTTTTGAGCTTCAGTAATCTCCAGAAGGAAACGGGATTACTCAGAACAGTGCAAAAAGTGGCATCAAAAACCCCCGTAGATTTATATTTACTCTCCACCAGCGACTCACACCATACGCAGCTTCTTTCTCATTTCTACACCATTCATTTCCACTTGCCTTACAGGGATGTTAAATCCTAAACAATAAGACTCCAGTAGTTTGGGGGGCAGATAGGTGATGTTTTTATCATTAATACAGCTGTCCCCGTGCCCATTTGCTTCAGCTTCTCCTGCCGAGACCAGCCACGTGTCTCCTGAATTTCTATTTTACATGCTTTGCACATACCCCTCAGACAATGCAAATAAAACTTTGATTACAGCTGTGGAATAGGCAAGACCGTGAAAACCACCATAAGTGAGTGTGTGAGGGAGGAGAAGGGAGTCTTTTGCTTTCCTAGCAGAAATATGGATAAAAAGCGGTGTGAGACCATCAAGACCATGAAACGTCACCTCCGCGCACCCTCCAAGTGACCCACCAATTCTCAACCAAAGCCATAAAAATAAATCTAATCGTCCGCTGCTTATCTGCGAGATAAGCAACGATAAAACGGAGCAGCAAATGATCACGTTTCATTAAAAGAAACATCAGGTTCTTGGAAATACACCGATATCACTTCAAATCCTTCTCAGAGCGTAGCTTAATTTCCATCACAAAACTATTCCTACCTGGCTATATTCAGTACTGTTTTAAGATTTTATATTTGAAACAGAGAACCATATTGCATTGCTATTTAGATCGGTCCTATTTCCCTGTCTAATCAATGAGTGTGTATACATAACTCAATTCTGGGTACCATTAATCATATCGTATCCATCCTATACAGTAATTTGGGATACACTTAGCAGACTAAGAGACTGATGGAAATGAAGCTTTGTAAAAAACACCTAAAAGTGTCTTCCAGGCAGGAAAACAAGAGCTGGAAGGGAGTTTTGTGCATCGGGTACCAGAGGTTAATTACTGCAGAAAGGAAACCCTTTTGGGCAGCCTCTCCATCTTCCCGACGGCTCCGACGTCGCCTCATCAATACCCATCGGACACGGGGAGCGCTCCCACCGCCACACGATCCTTTTCTCGTCCTTACGAAAAATCATCTCAACACAAAAACAACCTCTGCCTAACTTCAAAAGCCGAATTTTGGGCATTGCTCCCATATTTAGTTTCACCCGAACACCACACTCGACCGTTTAATACGGTAGAAGCAGACAGAGGTTGGAATGTCTGTATTTCACCAGGATAATTAAAGTGCAGAAAACCACTTGTGCAACCTCCTTTACGGACGGGCTCGCACACTCCGCAGCAGCCAAACCTCCCGTGCAGCCTCGCCGCGATACGACAAGAAAAAACGCCCGGACAAGGGAAAACGCCTGCGTGAAGGTCAGAACACGAGAGGAAAAGAAATCTCTTGCTGACACTTCCCCGCGAACCTTTGCCACCCTGGGACTGAGAGCAGCAAATCCAACAGGCAGGGGAGCGCAGGCAAACACCTTTCCATGGCTACACCCAAACCGCTGGCAGACAGCGGCCGCAGCCCGCAATCCCAGAGCTGCCTGGAAAACGCCCAGGGAAGGAGCAAAAAGGACCGATATTGCCCAAACCCATGGTTAGAAATGTATTACAGCATGAGGAAGAACCCGTTTTTGCTTGTTTATGACCAGTTCTTTACCTTAATGGGTTGTTACAGATTACGGATCATGTTTCTAAGACAGCTTTACTCGAGAACACAAAACCTCCTTTTGTTCTTGCTGCTTTTATCCTCCCACATCTCCCCATGTATAATTCAAACCCCGGGAAAGAAGGGGAAAGGCGAGCAGTGATGGATTGTGGCGTGCAAGGCGTTGTGCATGCAAAGCTGTTGTGCATGCAAAGCTGTTGTGCACGCAAAGCCGGGCTTAGTACGAGCTGAACGCTGCTGCAACAGGGGAGAGCACAAGGGCAGGTGACACAGCAGCACCCTTAGATCATAAATCCTGTGCATGTTCTTGTTATTGTGATATATCTTCTTCTCAACGATTCTCTATTAAAATGTCTCCAAAAGATCTCAAATATTAGCTTTTACATGAGGTATGGGAAAAGTAGGAGCAGCAGGACTGAAGATACTCATTTCAAGACTGAGCTTTAGCAATTGCGGGTGTAACGAAGGGTTTTGCAAAGGTGCATCTGGTGATGGTTTCGTGCCGCTCCATCCTCCCGCAGCAATGCTGTTTATTCTTGTCTGGGTAATGATGCAGGGAAGTGGGATCAGGATCTCCAAACGGTCTGTCAGGTTCGTAAGCAGAACAAACTTTGCTGCCTTTGCGGCTTGTCACGAGATCCCTCAGGTATTTACCTCTGCGTCCATCAGCGAGTGACAAACCTTCCCCCAGAGGGATGGATTTCTGGAACTGATGCTCTAGCTGCCTACACTGGCTTTCCAGCAAGCTGTGTCTTCAAATGCTCTCTCTGTCTATCTTTTAAACGGATAATAATAATAAAAAAGAGATAAATTCATGCTCACGCACCTGATTGAGGAAGAACAGTACGGTACTGACAGGGACCATCTCCAGCGATGGTGCACGTCGACTGAATCTAAAGGTTTGCAAATGAAATCTAACAAAATCTTATGCAAAACAAACCTCAAATAGTGGTTTTAATTCTCCAGAGCTCACTTACTTTTAAAGTCTTCCATTAGGCCAAAGATACAAACAGGGAAGGTGGCAATCAGGTGGGGATATTGCAGTGTCACGGAAAAAAAAAACCTTTAAAAGTCTTTAAAAAACAACTTTTCCCAAATGCAGGAGACACCAAACAACTCCTGCCCTGGGCGCAAACCTGACCCAACTCGATCGCAATTTCTGACTGAATTAACTCAGCACCTAAAGATAAGTTTGCGCATTTAAGATGCTCTACAGACATAATGGACAAGTATCCAGAAAGGAAATGGTCAGTTAGTCATAATTAGCATCAAAACCATTAAATGGTTTAAAAAACATTTTCTTTTACAGTTCTGAACCTCAGCACTCTGCAGGGCTCTGTCGGTTTCTTCTCTTTCTGCACGACTTTCGTAAGAGTGGAACTTTTAATTATTTTTAAAAATTACTACAAATTTATAAATATGAAAGGGGAGAGTACACGGCATTTATACAGTAAGACTGAAAATAGTTACAAATGCTTGAGTAAGAACAAAATGCTTCATGTGATTGACCCCCAAAAAATCCCTAATTTACTGACGCAGCCCTGCAGAGTCACCATCGCACCTACGCTGCACAGAGGTTTCGCCAGGTATAGAAAAATGTATATTTTTGTGGTTTTACCAAATGCATTTACCAAATACTCCGAATCAAGTACTGTTGGCATTTACGACGGTTCTGAAAAGCTGACTGCTAGCTGACGAATTTAAATAGCTAAATACCCACTTCAAAAATTGATGAGGAACTGAAGAATATTTCACAGGCAAACAGGCACCTGTCAAAGTGCTATTTCTGCTCTGAGCTCCTGCTGAAAGGTTGTAATTATATGAATAATCCAAATGTATTTTAACGGAGGAAAAGAATGCAAGACGCTTGGGCTGGCTGGAATCCATGTCTGTTGTTGACAAACACTGCCAATATTCCAGGAAGCTGGAAGACCACAATGTAGGAAATTAGAGTGTTGTATGGTTTGCATTGAAGCTGCATCCTAAATGTAATTTAAATGGTTTTATGTGTACACATACAGAGACCCTTAGGCTGGTGCTCAGCTCCTAACTAAGCTGCCGACCGGTATTTTATCAGTGAGCAAAAGCTAATTCACAGCCAACAGAAAGGAGCGGCACCTTTAGGATATGGCCTTCACACACTAAAGGAAATGCTGAAAATAAACCCATGAATCACACCAGAAACGCCAGTTTCTTTCCAGTGACCATCGAGGAGCTCTAGAAAAGTTGCCCAGAATTTGCTGTTGATAATGCAGATATTGAAAAGTAAAAGAGAGAAACTCTGCCCCTGGTGACTGCCCAGGATTTCTGCTCTAGGTGCTGGTTCTCTGCAGAAAAACAGAGCAGTGACTGAGTTTAACACGTAGCTTTAATGTGTACAATAAATTAGATATGCCAAAGAAACACTGGGCATAAGGCAGAGATTAAACAAATTCAGCAGTAATTATCTGGCTATAAAGAGTAAAACTCCCTACTGTATTCTCTGGAAAAAGCACAGTGCCAAGTTCTCACTGCAGCAACCAAAGACCAGAGAAGTGACCTGTTTCCAATCACGTTCTTGAGATCAAATACCTAAAAAATCATTTTGAAACCAAACCTGAGCTGGACAGAAAGCCACCACCCGCGGTGGCCCGCAGGCCGCTCTGGTTTTTCCTCTTCTTCAGAATGAAGCCGCCGGCTGTGTCAACCTGATTGTGACAAACCAGAAAATCCATGTACGGGATTGCTCCATCCTGGCACGGGGAGCTCACCGTGGCACACTAAAAGCCATCCTAGAAACACATCGTTTGCTACGACCATCACTCACCTCTATGTGCTTTTTCCTCAGGAAAAGACATCATTTCTGGCTCTTCCTCAGAGCTTTACGCCTCTCCTGGTTTTCTCCTCACATACTCTGTGCAACCTATCGCTTTGCAACTCCTGTTTTTATCACATTTAGTGCATGGCTTTCCTCCCTGCTCTTTACATCCCTCCTAAAAACTTGTGTAAAGCTTTCCAACCATTTTTTAGGCTCAAGTCATTTTCACATTTGGCAGCAGGGTTACTGCTGAGCACGAGCCACCTTGAGATAAACATCACAGCAACGTTCTCTTATTTTATCTTCACTGCGATGCAACATAATGATGACTTTACCTGGTAAAGCTCTTTGCAGTAGGGAAAAAAGGATTTTCTCCAGCAAAGTATTTGTTATACCAAATTCGAGGATATATTTCCAATGCAATCTTACTGCTTTAATTTTCTCTCTGCTTTCTCTGGGGGGAAACACCTGCCTGCACTGCCTGAAAGGGAGCATGGTAATTGAAAGAGGAGCAGCATTGGCCCCTCGATGATTAATTTATCCTTTTCCCAGCGCGACTGCACTAGCATGGGCATTTGTGTGAAGCCGATGGATTTGCCAACCTCTTGGGCTGAAGTTTAACCTTGGATATTTTTGCTTTTCTGTACTTTCGTCAGAAACAGCAAATGCTCACGGGACTGGATCTACAGGAGTTTGCGGTCCTGCAGCTGGAATGAGGGTCTGAGCCTTGGATTTACGCTCAGAGCTGGTTTTCAGATCCAGTCTTCTGCAAAGCAGAGAAATACACTTGGTTTAATTCCTTATCCATTCATTACCTACTAAAAAGCACAAACCCCACCTCATCCAGAGACAGAGGACAGTGTGTCGTGGGGCTAACAGCCATGTTTTATTGTATCACAGCATGGTTTGGGTTGAAGGGACCTTCAAAGCTCATTGAGTCCATGAGCAGGGACATCTTCACCAGCTCAGGGTGCTCAGAGCCCCGTCGGGCCTGGCCTGGGATGGCTCCAGGGATGGTTCAGCCACCACCGCTCTGGTCAACCACCCTCACCACCCTCAGCATAAAAAATTCCTTCCTCACGTCCAGCCTGTTATCTCAGCAGACACCAAATTCCGTTGCTACAATCAGTGTATTCAGGCCATTTGGGATGTGGACCGCCAGCAGAAAAACGTGCTGTAAGAAACACTGCGGTGCTGAGAGCGAGTGTCTCGAGGAATGGTGCGCATCAACTGAATCTAAAGGTTTTCAAATGAAATCTAAAGCAAATCACACCCATAGGGAGAGGGTGCAGGGTCCAGCCATGAGTTTTCGGTCACCCTTGTTGGGGACACATAGAGGACCAGCCACCCCTTTCCTTGCAGGTGGCTCCGGGAAACACAGGGCACCCTGGCAAGTATTCGCTAAGAAAACATATTTGGGGCTGACACCTGGCTCTGGATCCAGTGCCTAAATATCAATATCTCTCATGACTGCTTCACAGCGGGGAAGAAGGAAATTCATCTTTTTTGTCTCACAATAATGAAACTTGGTTTCTCCAGGACTCGGGGGGAGAGGGGCCATCCATTAAAGAAAAACCTATTGACCGCAGTACAAAACCCACCAGAATCTCCACCAGGCTGCAGTGACCTGGCACACCAGAGTTAAATGCAAAGTGCCTTTAAATACCCAAAACTTGTATTTGCACAGAGTAGTCACTGACTACCCCTGATGTTTAGAGATGCTACAAATCGAAGGAATAGGATTAACATCCAATAAAGCTTCAGCGGGGAAAAAAATATTCTTGCACAAAATTAACCCAGCCTTAGCTAGTCAAGAATGCCACTTTTTAAACCAAGGGATTTAAAGATTATGAGGGGATTTGTACCCATCTGTCACTTTTGGCCTGCTTTCATTTTCTAAAGCTTCCTTAGTCAAACTTCACTAAAGATCTTGTCAACATTTGACTATTTTTAGATGAACTCATTTTATTCGGTAGCTCTGATACACTGATTTCCTAACGGGAAAGGTTTACAAAAAGAAGACAGTGGGACGTCGTGTCCGCGGAAGCTGCACGTTATTAATATTGCATGCTGCTAGAAAGGCCAAATTAACACTCAAAAGCGTCCTGGAAGCCCAAGCCACTTTAGTGCAGTTCTGTTTTATTCTGGAAAACAGATGCAGCTGAATTCTGCCCAGTTTTGGGAGACACCCCTGGGGTGAAGGGAGTTACCTGGGGGTCAGCACTCTGCAAATCCTCAGAAAACGGCCTTTCCAGGAGGGATGGGGAAGGTTCTGGGGATGGAAACGTTCTGCTCCCTTGCTGTGGAAGTGCCTCCCCACACGGACCTACTGACCCCTTGTATCACGCACCTCACACATCTACATTTCTAGTTTCCCTGGCTGACACGCACCAGAATTTCAACTGGTGATGATTACAGAAATTAAAGCCTTGGCCATGCTCTCCGGGATGGGTTTTGTCGATGTCTCACGGAGTCTCCTGCCAGACAAAGTTGTATTTTCCCCTTACATCACAATCACTTTTATTTTCATCATTTTCATTTTTAAAGATTGCTTTCTTCATTCTGTATGTACCACCAGCAGCTCGATCTTCTCATTAAATTGACTTTGGTACAGAAAAACACTAATAAAAGAAAAATGCCCCCAACACAACTGCTCGAGCGCTGAATAGCTGGAGCGGTTGGAATCACAAACAGCTGCTGCAATTATATTTAACTGCCCATTTTCTGAGCTTTGCTCACAATCAGATCTTACTTCAAGAGCAGGTAGCACCATTTCTGCTTTTGTAGTAAACAAGTGACATGATTAGAATGACGAGTGGGCTCCACGGCGGCGTTTTCATCTCCAGAGGTGTCTCTACCCAATTGGGAAGCTGAAATTCCAGCTTTTTATTTACAGCAAGCTGCGCTCTGTCTCTGTTCTGAACATGTGTATATGCTGGGACTTCTCTAAACTAGTTATTTATGTAGCTTCTCATTTCCACATGATTGTTTCGGTGCATTATATAAATCCCCAAATGTGGGTTTCAAGCAGTTTTAATCTTTATTTCCTCTGTACAAACGTGCAGTTTTCAGTAAAGAAAACACTTGCTTTTTCTTCTGACAGGAGTCAGTGATTTCCTTCTAGATTTTTCCTTCCTAACAAACTTCTATCAATCAAAATGACTGCAGAGGTGAAGTGACCAAACCAGGGGAAAAAATTTACATGATTCATCGAACTGGGAAATTCCGCGTTAAAAAAGATTCACAGAAGCAACAGAAAGCAACAACTTTCAAAGCTTATTTTTTATGCATCATTAAAAACAGGCCATATGTGATTAAACAAATATCCTGTGCCCTCATTTTACCTCCGCTGTCCTTCGAGAACTCACGCGACTCCAAACTCCTTCAGTACACGACACGTGTATCTGCAAACGGCACCGTATGGGGGTCGAGAGCATTCGAGATCAAAGCAGATTAAGAGAATTAGGCTTATTTATTGGGTGGGTGCATGAATATAATTGATAAAGTAACAGAGCATTGTAATTACTTGAAGTTACCAAAGCTCCCAGCCCTGTGAGGACCCAGAGCGCACAGCCTGCCAATGGCATTTTAAGTTGCTCGGGTGCCTTTGAGATCAAAGTAGCTTAAGAGAATCGTCTCGCTAGTGAGTGGGAGTCTGAGTAGGAGTCTGAACAAAGTTGATAAGTAGTTTGAGCATTTTAACTTCAGGGGACTGCAGTGAGGTACAAAGAGGACAAAATAGCACCAGCTGGTCAGTGCTTGGTTTTCCAGAGCTGGGACAAGAAACTCAGATGACGGTAATTTTAGCAGGGTGCTGCCTAAGCAAACAGGAGAGGGATCCGTTTGGGCTGGTGTCCGGCACACACAACCTCAACAGGATGAAAAACCCAGTTCTGGGTTCGAGGCTTCTGCCTCAGACAGCTGGGAGGCAACGCTGGAGCTGAGTTCAGCACAGTTCCCCTAGGGCACCACGGTGCCAGCTCAGTCGGGGGAATGACGGGACAAGAAAGTGCCACCAGGGACTCAGAAAAACCCAGAAATGGGGACACACTAAGCATCAACTCCCCTTCTGTACTGCAAGGCTGCCCGAGGCTGGCTGGTAAGGCTGAGATGAAAGGAGATGGTGTGTTGCTGCTCTCAGCCCCGAGCGGTTAAAAGTATCAGCTACAACTAAGAAAACCTCCACATTATTCAGACCTAAATATCAGAACTGAAAACCCCTGTCACCGCACTGCTAAAATCCCTCCAGCACTCTACACGTTACCCGGTTTTGGTTATCCGCAGGCATCGTGTCACGTTTGAAAATCAGGTTCTGTGAGTATCCACCACACTCTTAGCTCAGTGAGCCCAAAACCAAGTTACCAGTGATGGAGAAAGCATCAGAAACCAGGTTGCAGCACTTGCAGAGACAATAAAGAGGTAGGGCCAGATCAGTCAACACTGGTGCATTACAAGGGCCAAAGAACTGCTAGAAAAACAACTGTCCTTTCAGTTAGTGTTCAATCACTGTAGTGGAAAATCTTCTGTCTCAACTTGATTTTAGGAGAAAGAAACACTTCACCGAGTCCCCTCTTACCTCTGAGGACAAAGTGCAACTTGCCAGCACAAGCACTAG
Source organism: Pampusana beccarii (assembly GCA_013399365.1). Classification (NCBI taxonomy): domain Eukaryota; kingdom Metazoa; phylum Chordata; class Aves; order Columbiformes; family Columbidae; genus Pampusana; species Pampusana beccarii. The sequence continues at coordinate 2,462,036 of VWYH01009570.1, read as the reverse complement.
TATTTGAGAGAAAGAGAGTGAGTATTTTTTGTTTAGTAAAATGTAACTTTCAGAGAAACACACGTGTACCTGCTTCATCATAGGATACAGTCAATTTCTCCAGCATTTCTCGATCGATGGACAAAATCTGCTGTTCCAGGATGGTTTGGTAGGACAGCACGCTGTTCTCTTTGTCCTTCTCGTAGTCCTGCAGATGTTGTTTGAGGACTTCAGGCAGGCGGGACTTCACGTATTCTGCTGCCGACTGTGCGGAAAACAGGCAAAGGTTTAATTCATACATTCTCTTTTGAAAAGCTTCATGCATATCCATAGCATTTCGTTTAATTTAAAGCATTCTCAAATGTAACTCCTCACAATAAAACACTTTTAATGCTACTAACTCCTTGGTGCTTCTTCACCATTAACAATTTGGAAAATATAACTGTGAAATATAATGTCTTTATTCTAAATTTTAAAGTACGAAGTGACAGAGCGGAATCACTTCACCTGCTATTGATACATAACTGGGCTCAGACAGGGAGAAAGAAGTGAAACTTTAAGAACATTAAAAAATGACATATATATTTACACGCACATCCACACCCAGAAAATTCTTTTTAATGTTTTTCTCTGACTGCTGAGGGCCATAAGGGACCAGAAATTAACACAAGGTGGCATAGTTGTGCTGATCTTATGGAGCCTTGTGCAAAAATGTACGTGGTAGGAAATAATAAGAGCGTGTGTCTCCAGAGGGGCCTCGTCCCCCCGATCCCGGCCAGGGAGCCGAACACCAAGCAGCTTTCTGGTTTTTAAGCACCAGCATCCCTGTCCTGGGAATATTACACTCCCACTTGAATAGAAAGTCTCTGGTTTTGGCATGGAAAAGGAAGATCTATCAGAGCAAAGGCTGCTGCTCCAGCTTTCCTGCCAACCTCAGGACAAAAGAGAAAAATAAATGATAATAAGGTTATATTATTTCAGGCCAAGAACTGAGCCTAAGTTACCTCTACTCAGCAACAGGCTCTTCCTAGGTTTATATATAGTCTTCCAAAGTCAATTGCCCATTAAATCTCAACCTTAAAATCTCACTGAAGTCGCGTTCCATCTTTCTGCAAGCTGAGCCATGTGAGACAAATGAAATCACTCCAGAAAAAGAAAACTGAGGCTCCACATCAGTACAGCATGTTTAACGTTACATTTTAATAGTGGCTGCCGTCCAAGGGAAAGCCAAAAGATACATTGTATTCTAATTCTTTTACTCCAAGTTCAGGAGTTTGTGTTTAATGTTTCCTTTGAGAAGAGGTTTTACTCTGGGGGAGGTGAGGTATTTTTGTCCTCTCCCTAAGGTTGCAATTTGAAAGAGCAGAAAACAAAAGAAGAATTTATATATATTCAATTTTGGAAATACGTCTGTGCCAGTCAAGTATTTGTATAGTACTGGCTGTAAACACATAAGGAAAAATACCCATCCCATCCCATCCCATCCCAAAGATCTTCCAGCCCAAGCGAAGACCAAGAGCCACAAAACCCTCCTATTTTCTGGCACGAAAGTATCAATTTATTTTATGAAGTTGAAATTGCAGCATCCTCCGTTAATCTGTTTTCAGGCTGAAGCACCCTTCTCCAAATTAAATAAAGGATTGACTTTAATACCTTAATTGACTTTAGGGTATTTCATCCTACCATGGAAAACCAATATTTCATATATATAGAATAAATTTTAAAATATCTACATACAATGAAATATACTTGGAGAGTTTATTCCGAAATAATCACATTTTTCTCTATTCACTAAAAAAAACCCCCTGTACATAAAAATCACCTCAGGAAATCCTGAAATCCTTCACTGTGCAGTAACCTGAACCTCAAAAGCCACCAGCATCCTTCCGTAACTACCGCATCTGCCCACATCTTTTAATTGATGAGAAACGTATCCAAAGTAATTGTTCCTTTTTATAAATTATGCTCACTGCCTGCTGAAATCTGCCCCGTGTTTCTGAAGTGTACCCTTCTGGGAGCGCCTTTGTAAGCGGGGTAGTAAAGGTCTAAACCGGTTAATTAAAGGCTTCTTTATGAAGCTACTTCAGAATTCGAGTGGTGGCTTGATGACGAGTCTCCTTACAGAGTTATATTGGGTGATTTTGGAAAGGCTTTCAACACAGAATTGAGTATTTTTGTGTGGAAAACCACCACATCCATAGGGGACAGTTGTGTCCCTGCTCATTTAATCATATTTTGCAGGCTGCTACAGCTCGATGCATCCCATAGTCTGGCTTCACCAACCTGCTCAGCCTTCAAAATTCAGGTTTTCAGCACAGCAAACACCTCCGTGGGCACACGTGTAACCAGAGAAGCGATCCGAATACTCTGTGACAAATGTGCTAATTAAGACAGCAAGTGTTAAGCAGCTCCACGACCCCATGAAAAACAAGGATGCAAACAAGAGCCACGGCAGGATGAGGACTCCGGCACATCAGCCAGCTGAAGGACCTAATTAGCTGGAACAGTCATTATTGATAAATACAGATTTCTAGTTTGAAAAACGAAAGATGGAGACTTTATTGCCTCAGACCTGCACCCTGCACCAATTCCTGCGATTTACAGCGAAAGGAGGGAAAGCACCCGTTTATGATTTTGATATTGTTGAGACAATTCGTTCTGCCTGCACACATCCAGAGATGATGGGAAAACACAGGATCCAGTTTAGAGTGTGGTGTTGCTGGCGTAGCACACACACCACTGAAGGATTGGATTCCTCTATCGCATCTGGCTGCCTCCCCTTCTCCCGTGTTTCCCTCCCCTTTGGTGACACGTGGGTCACGACAAGAAGTTTCCTCCTTCGGAGGTGACGCACCATGAACTGCTGGGCAAGGGCAGAGCTCACCTGATGGAAACGAGGAATTTCAACTTGGTTCATCTCCTGGTTTACACAAGGGAAATATTTTTTCAAGTAGGATCAAGTGAGCTTGACAAATAAAAGCCTGAGGTGGGTACAACAAATGAACAGGGGTGGAAACCCTGGGGAAGACGGTGTTGGCCATGACAATCTCATGGAGCAAAGTGGGATTGACCTGGGGACCCTGTTAGATATCACCATAAGAATTGTGGAGAATACACAAAAGGAGCTGGAAGGAAACTAGTAGAGTTCAAAACTATAATATAACTGGGCAATAAGAAAGGCTCAGTAAATAACTCCTAAGACTAGATTGTTAATACAGATGATGTAACTTACTGCGAAAGGAGGCTGTGGAAATAAGAAGTGCCCTGCACATCAGAAGAGTATTTACGCTTCTGGGTCCGGTTTGTCAAAGGGAGACAGATCTGCCCAAAGTCATCACACAAATGAGAAGCAAGGGGCAGCACCATAGCACAGGCCCACCAGACACTGACCGAAAAATAGAGAGGCTGGGGAGTTGTAACCAGGAACTGGAATAATTAACGAAAGCGCGAGATGTAACGAAGTACTGTCACTACTCAGACACGTTACGGGAAATACACTGGAGAGCACAGGCTGTCCAGCAAGCTCCGAGTCTGTTGGCAGCAGTAGATTGGACCATAGTTTGGGTGGGGATGTTCCATCCAGCTCTGAGAAGCCTCCTAAGATAAGGCAGGCAACAGACAACTTGTGTGAGGGTGACGGTTAATTCTTCAGGGAGAAAACAACATCAGAAAGACAAAGGACCTTAAAGGAAGGACACTTAAAGATCTCTGAGGCTTGGCAGCACAAAAGGACCGAGAGCTGCAAGTCAAAGGAGAAAAGAAGGTATGAACAGCAAACATTTCCTTCGGGAAATGATGGGAGTGAAAACTATCCTGATGCAAAAAAAAAACCCTAGGAATTACCCTGGCCAAGTCATCAGCTGCTCAGTGATCTCAGAATTCCATGTCAGTATAAAAGAATAACAAACACTGAGAAACAAACGGAGACTGAAGTGAAAAATGACTTGGAGCTAGTAAAGGTAGCAAGAAAAGGACAAGTCCATTTGTAACAAGAAAAACCCTGGCAAAATGTTGCTCTACTGCTTAGCAGAGTGGAAAAGCTATTGACAGATGATGCCATAAAGCTGAAGTATTTAATGTTTTTTGGTTTTTTTCGCTACAGTACTCACTATCTTTACCTTGCTGCATTCAACTGGAAGCTAATATCAGAGGCAAATAACCAAAATCTCAAGACAGAATAGGGAAAGAACATGTTGGAAAGTGCTTATAAAGATTAGATATTTTCCAGCTGGCTGGGCCAGAAGAAATTCATTCAGGTATACACAGGTAATGGGCTGAAACAATCTCTTTAACGACCTCTGCCTTTGCAAATTCACAGAGGATGGTGAGACGCTATGTGGAAAGAGCAAATGTCAGGGCTACTTTTAAAACAGAATAAAGGGAGAGAGACACAGAATTACAGACCAGTCAGTTTGACTTTGATGCCTAAAATTGGGATAAAAGACGAAATGATTTCTACGCACAGAAAAGCACCGAGATTCTACGGCATGGGGAGCAAAGCGGTTTGTTCTCTGGGGTGGAAGGAGACCTGCTAATTCCGTTCCTATCAAGCACCACCCAGGGAGCAAACGCTCCCCTGTTCATTCCAGCAAATGTGACTGTGCTGAAAAGTCGTAGTAGCACCGATCACATCATCAGCACCCACAAATCTTTCAGGTTCTTCTCTCAAGCCTTAGGGGATCCCAGAGAAATCGCCTCCCGTGTAAATTCGGATGCTGAACCCCATGCAGATCAAGCATTTCAGGGAACCTTCCAGGATTCAGATGTGACCCCAGAGTCCCCCGGGCCCACCGCGTGTGTGGGTGCTCGAGGGGGGTGGGAGCCCCTCACCGCTGCCAACCCACCTTCCATCGCGGCTCAGTCATTCGACACTCATAGAAAGGATTTCCACTAGATTTGCTATTTGAAATAGATAACGATCCCATTTGGAGTTCCACATTCCACATTGCAGACTAGCCCTTCTTAGCACAACCACTTTTATATACAGGTTTCTGGACTCACATCTTGAAAAAGAAAAGCAAAACCACCCACACAATTCATTATTCTAGGAAAGGTGCACGCACTTAGTAGGTATCTCCCAACAGGATGGTAAAAAACAGGGCATAATGAGTTTGTGGACAAGAAATGTATTCCAGAAGAGTCTGTTAGTGAATTTTGTAGCAATGCTACGAGGCTTTCCTGTTTATTTCAAAAAAGTACGGTTCAAAAATACATATTTATAGGGGCCACCGGGACAACGTTACGGGCACATTCCCCCTGCCCGGTGCAGCAATGGGAGTATTTGTTCCCATTTTATTGTCATTTCAAGAGTCATTTCTTGGCATCCTGATGCTCAGTTGGGTGCTGACGATAGGAAGGAAATAGTTAAAGAACATTCTTTGGGTTCCTGCCTTCCCGAGAGCTCAACTGAGTGCAGACAAAGCACCCCCTCCACCCACGGACGCTGCGACGGGCACGGCTGGTGCCGATTGCAGAGAAACAACCCGCACATCAGCCCCGGCGCTCGCGTCTCAGTATTTAGGATCGGATGCTTCTCCTTCATCAGCACGAACCGCGAACAACTGTGCTGGAGTCAGTGGGATTTTGCTGGGCAAACCTCTTGGAATAAGGACACGAAGCTATGAATAGTTGTTCAAAAGGAAAACATCTGATAGCAAAACATCATCTACTCTCCAGAGGATAACACAAGATCTACAAATGGCACCAAGACCAACATTTTGCCCTCTAAAGCAAGGAACTATTTTGGGAACAAACATGCCAACAGAAACCCATTAGTATAGTTTTCCCGTAAGGCAAACTCTAAAATAGAAATAATAGGCTACATGTACTAAAAGTGCATTTTTTTTCTCCAAAATAAATATTCAAGTAAATAATTTACTATCGATCAATATGTACCCTAGGCAAGCCAAACGCACTGTTTAAAACAAGGTTACTAGCAAAAGCATCATATCTGAAAACATTCAGGGAACTCAGAAATTGTCTCCTAGGACTTCCAACGAGACCGAACACCAAAAGCACCATGATTATTTTGCAACCCATGCACAATTTATTTCAATAGCAGGAGTAATATTAGCCTCACAAACATCTTTCGTTAATCAGAAGCTATATAATCATGAAGAAATTAACCTGATTCCAAGGAGATGTATAAAGTTCAAATTAGTATTCACGCTGGATTGTCAGAGATATATTAAATCCATAATTACAGTAATCCACAGCTGCTTCAACTGGAGGAAATAATGAATTGCCCAGTGAGAACTGGTGTCCATGAAATGGAAAGAAAAGACCATCTGTTGTGGAGCTTTGCTCTCACTTCATGCTCTGAGCACCGAGAGCTTGATCGGCTTTGACACAGTCTATATGTGGATTTATGGCTACGAGCGATCCAAATAACCAAACAGAAAGGATAAAAATATAAAATGATGATGATTTATGGCTTTAAACTACGCACTTTAGCTTCTTCCCTGAGACAGCACTTGTCACTCACTTCTTAAATAGACTTATTTAAATGTCCTTGAATGAGAAGGGAGGAAGTCGACAAAATGTGTAATGGAAAAATTACATGTTCTGTTCTCCCTCCCACTTCCCCCGCCGTTAGTCATATAGAAACGTGTGACACTGCAGCGAATATACACGCGAACGTCGGCACTGCGCTTGTTAACCCAGCGCGTGGATCACGAGAGGTGAGGATCAATGCAAACCAATTCTTTTCCATCCTCCAGTGAGGGAGTGGTTAGTGAAAGACTTGTACGAGTAATTTTCTTAATAACTAATTTTAATTAATTAAGTAAAATTAACAAAAATAGGTTCCATGTGATACAGCCAAGCAGTCACTCATTTTACAGATAAGGAAAGAATCGAAGCGCAGAGATGGATTTCTCTGAGATTCCACAGCGACAGGGAGCGCTCTGGAATCTGGGCGCCTAATTAAAAGATTAATTTTATCAAGGGAAGGGAAGCATTTTGATTATCTTGTCTGGCATCTCGAATCAGGACCATAAGAATTCCCTGGCTCATTGTTTGAATGAATAAGTCATTTTGAAAAATAGGCGACTGTTTCAGAGGCAGCGGATCATCCATAGCGCTTGGCAGTTAATTATCTCTACTGTTAAGGGATAAATTCACATACCACAGAAAATGTTCGCATTCTTTCCAACCGGAATCTGCTATTATCTGTGACTTTCAGCTACTGAATCAAGTAAAATGCCTGCTCACCTACATTCTTCTTTCTCACGGAAACACATGCAAATTGATCGGATCACCCCATTATCTTCTCATTGATAAACTCAATAGATGGAGCTCATTGAATGGCACATTATCACAAGTCACATTATCCTGAACCCTTTCTAATCTTTTCAAGCATTCTCCTTTGAACACTCAGATTTTCCAGCTTTCTTCTTTAGGGGTAATCATCACAGCGAGGCCACACACCATGGTGGAGGACTTAAAATACTAACACCAAACCCACTTCCTTACTTCTATTAACCATTTGCATTATGCTTACGCTCACCATTGCCTTCAGATCTCAGGCACAGCTCACGTAGCCCCTAAATCTTCTTTTATGACCCACACTGTGCAGTACTAGATACACAGACTTGCAGCTGATCTTACTGAAATGCACGCGTTCACCCAACAAATTAGTCAAATTTCTCTGGGTCGTTAATTGAACGTCATTATTTATCACTTCTCCAGTCTTTGATGAAATTATTAAGTCAGATCGCTACAAAGGACAAGAGGAAACGGCCTCAGGTTGTACCAGGGGAGGTTGGGGTTGGATCCGGGAACAATTTCTTCCCCAAAGGGCTGTGGGGCATTGGAACAGGCTGCCCAGGGCAGTGCTGGAGTCACCATCCCTGGAGGGTTGGACAGACGGAGATGAGGTTCTCAGGACATGTGGAGTGCCAGAGGTGGGTTAATAGTTGGACTCGATGATCTTAAAGGTCTTTTCCAACCTAAATGATTCTCTAATTCCTTGTGAATACACCCACTCAACAATTCCTAGTGATAACTATCCTGAAGTCTATCACACAACTCAAGTTTAATCGCTTTCATACATACCTTATTGATTTGTAAGTATTCAAAACAGCACATACATCACAGCAAAACACATGTTCTCCTTGTAAGTTTTGGCTAACCGCTATGAAAACTATTATTATTGATGAAAGCAAGCAAATGCTTCGCTTCATACGGTGGAATCCTACTCGAGAGGAAAGCAAGAATATTGTGATTAATGAACCTGGACGATGGGGCAGGGGGCACCCTCAGCCACTTCATAGATGATACAAAACTAGAAGGAGCACTTGATCCACCAGATCTCTTAGAGGGACCTGGGCATGCTGGAGAAATGGGCCAACAGAAACGTCATGAAGTTCAACAAAGGGAAGTGCAAAGTCCTGCCCCTGGGGAGGAACAACCCCAGCCACCAGTACACACTGGTGCTGGCCTCCCCAGTACAGAGACAGGGACACACTGGAGTGAAGGGACATGAAGATGACGAAGGGACCGAAGCATCTGTCGTACGAGGAGAGGCTGAGAGAGCTGGGACTGTTCAGCCCAGTGCAGAGAAGGCTCAGGGGGATCCTGTCCATGTGGACGAACACAACTGATGGAGCCGGGTTCCTCTCAGTGGTGCTCAGTGTACGGCCAAGAGGCAACGGGCACAAACTGAAATACAAGAAATTCCATTTAAACCTCAGAAATAACTTTTCTTATGGTGAGGGTGGTCAAACAGTGAGGCAGGTTGCCCGGAGAGGAGTCTCCGTCCTTGCAGACAGTCAAAGCCCAACTGGACATGTCTTGAGGAACCTGCTCCAGCAGAGCTTGCACTGGATGGTCAACAGAGATCTCCAGCCACAGCCCCTCCGTGACTCTGCCAAAATATAACCAGAACATTCAACGGGATGGCCACACCACCCAGAACATTTATTCTGGCTGATATAGGCACCCAAAAATGTTTAGTAAATATATTAAGAATAATGAGAACAAGAGGAGTTATTACCCCAGTAAAAGGAAATGTATCAGCAATTAAATTGCATATGCACAGACACAAACTCTGCATCTTAATTGTGCTAGGAAGCCAATTATTATTCATGCCCTTTTTAGGAGAAGAATTAAGATTAGTGGGTAAATTAAACTGAAAATTAGCCACAGACAAAGCACTTATTTTATAACACTCCCATTAGTTTTAACAAATAGGAAGCTGAAGCTTATGGTAAAGGTGATGTATTTCCTAAATTCTGGACGACACAAGACAAGCCATAATTATGAATACCATATCCACACTGCCATACGCAAAGGACATCTATATTTGGCATATGAGACCAATATCCCTGCTTGCCAAAAGGCACGATTTAGCTAATGGAACAAAGCAAAATATGTTGGAATGAATTACTAAAAAAAAAAAATAGGTACGTCAAGATTTAACCCAATTTTTATGCTAATTGGCTGTAACTATTAACACAGATGAGCTGAATATTAAATCAGGACATGTTAAAAACGGCTTAAAAATGCATGAAAATACTTGTCCATTACCAGTTAACAGTGCAGAAAAATCTAGGTCCCAAATGACAATTTACGGTCGCAAGCGAACACTAAATATAAATCCCTATACAGCCACTCCAGCAGGGACTGCATTTGCCGGAAAAACTTCACCCAACCAGGATGAACAGAAACGTTTTCTTACATTACTGTAAGCAAACCTAAGCAATGGGGGAGATTTTTTTTTTCTATTGGCCTAAAAAAGCAGAAGCGAGAGCAGGAGAACACTGAAGATAACGGTCGAAATGTCATAAAACCAAGTAACTTTACAAGAGTATTGAACTGTTTGTTTTGCAGGCTGAACACCAAGCATTTTTCGATAGAGAAGAATACAGCATTTTGTATTTTACTGAGCTCATCGAGTTCAACATGGAAGGTGAAAAATCAGTTTTGTGAAATGACTGCAAGTCTTTGCAGCCTCCGAGAGAATGCTGCTTAAAACTTTGCGACTGTAACCTTGCGTCAATGCGCATCTTGCAATGAAAGCCTTCAGCAGCAATTAAAGTGCCTTAAAACCACTCCAGGGGATTTCTACAGGTGCTTCTGTGCAGATGCTTTTCCAAACAGCAAGATGGTTTATGAAGAATCGGTTTTACCGGGAGCCTTTCATTCTGCTGCTTTAGCTGAGGGAAAAATGTATTTATAGCCTATTAGACTCAATTAAATAGCAAGAAGCATTCTTCTTGCTTTACCACCGTTCTCTCCCTCCAAGCAAAGAAAAAGTGAGTAGAGTGGAATATTTTCGTCGAAATGGTCTCTCCTGATTTAGAGACATCACTTTCTGCCAAGCAGAAATCATCACAAGAACTAGAAAGATTCAGTCTGGGCCGAAACACTCAAAGAATTAGTTTGTTACACTGGAGACCAAAAAGACTCGATTTTCACCTGCTTAGAATTTCACCGAAATTCAACCATCTGGTCAGAAAGCTGTGTTCTATTTTAGATTCTTCTTATGCAAACAAGAATAAAGAGCAGTTCAAATAATTTAATTTATCTAGAGAACAAAGTTAAGGAACAAGATGTTGCTTTTCCCAGTGTAACAGTCACAGGGTTGGCAAACCTGGGTGTTGAAGACAGGTATGGTTTGTTCTAAAACGCAGATGGATAAGGGCTTTGGGGTTTTTTGATGGATTTAATATGGGAAGCACAGCATCAGCCACACACGGGCTGCTCCGGATGCATTTTCCCCAAGAACCAGGTACCAATACTGAGTCCAACACTCCTGAATGAAATATTTATGTAAATTATTGCAGTACAACTACAAAACTTCGGAAATCTTAACAACTGGAAAACAGACAACAATTTTCAAATAACTGCAGAGTGTCAACATATCAAATACTATTATTTTGCCTTCCACAGTCACAAATCCCCCACACGTCACCTCTTCTGTTCTGGAGCAGAAGCTTTGACCAGATGTTGTCTCCTGGAGCCCAACAGCCGAGTCCTGTCCTGATAAGGCTTTTACTAAACGGGATAAGTTGAATGCTGGAAAGAACTCTTAAACTTTCGTTTAGGTCCCTGTTTCTCTTACGAGTGACCTTAGAAAAATTCTGTATTAAGAAATCGCAGTAATAAGCAGCCCCATTTACACCCAGTGCTGTGATGAGGAGGAGATAAGAATCAAGATAAACCACTTCAGCGTGAGAAAGGAAGGTGAGGCTGCGGAGCCTGAGGGTTAATCCAGGCGGTTCTGCTGTGCCCTCCGCTCCAGGGATCCGCAGCGATCAATGAATAGATGACACAACCGCGATTCGTTCCAGCCGCGTTTACCGGGGTTCCCGCTGCCTCTTCAAAAGCTGGAGCAAACCCTGCACACAAACAGTTAACGAAGAAAATGTGGCCGTGGAGCCCTTTAAACAATTTACTGCGGGGCCTGATGACATCTTCCCTTAGCGATGTATATGGAAATTAAAATTTGTGAGGGTAATGACTTTGAGATTCAACGGGCTCGGTTTAAACGCAATTACGGTTCTTTTGCTTCGGTCCTCTCCTTGCTTCGGATTTGCAAAGGCCACTGTATTGACCCACGTTGCAAATAATGAGCTGGGAGCTACCGAGGAAAGCGCCGCATTCACCGTTTATGTAAAACTAATCCAGTGCCACTCAAGAATAAAGCGAACTTTTGTCTCCTCTCCATGGGTGCTGCCGCAACACCAGCCTGCCAGGAAAAAAGATTTTTCTTGCCCCCGTCAGACTTTGTGATCATGTGGGTGATAAGCAGCTGGAACATGAGATTACGGTATGACATAGTGTTTAAATAGGCTACTGGAATCCTAAAGTGTATAAATAATAATGATTGATTGTAGCCAAGTTATCATGGAATTGTTAATGGAAAACTGTGTCTGGTTCTTCTACCAGGGATTTGAGAATCAAGAGAACAGCTGGGGGGTTAAGAAAACAAAAAAGGAAAAACAATTTTAAAACTGCCCAAAGGCTCCAGCAGAAGCAGCAAGGACCTGTCTCATTTTCCCAAAGCAAAGGTCAAGCGGAAAAACCAGAGATGTGTCTTCCACATAGGGGCCTTTGTTTAGTCAGAAGGAAGGTGTCACCCGTAAACCCAAGGAGAAGCAGGCTGCTCTGAAATCTCTACCGAGGAGAAAAAGAATCACCTCAGCAGCATCTCCACGCGCTCGGCTCAGCCCACGCCGCTCCACAAAGTGTCTTTACCTCGGGCTGCTGCACCTCAGTGCGCTGTTCCATCTCCCAAGCTGGACTTAAAAACCAGCATTAAATCAAACACCTTCTTCAGTCAGAAAACACAAACCTTCCAGAGCGGACAGAATTGATGACAGAGAGCAATTATATAAACCACTTAATTAAATGGCACAGACTCAAAGACAGGGATTTCATTAAATAGAAAAGCAGCCAATTCGAATCCATAAATAGTTTCCGACGCGTGCTCATTTTCGAGGGCCATTTCACTACATAAACAGGGCGAGCAGCACCCTTGAGAGGAGGGGCATCAATCAGGTCGCCAGTTATTTCTTCTCTCTAAAAAACATACGCAGTTAAAGAGGAAAAAGAAGAATCTCTCTTGCCTGTGTGATCTCACTCCTAATCAGAGAGCCAAGTTGCTCGCTTGGGTTTTTTGAGAAGTGTTTGCCCCTCCTGCACAGCCCTAAATTCCCATTTTCAGCCCGGATCTCCATCGTGCTCCGATGCTTTGCCCACACACGTCCGGAATTGCGTCTGCCTTCCGAGGTGGTTCTGTATCGCTCACGTCCCTTTAGTGCCTCACCAGCCAAACTACACCCAATTTTAAAAGGGAAAAGAAAAAGAGAGAAGATGTAAGAAAAAAAGAGCAAAGGGATACTAATTAAAGGGAGAAGAGTAAGGAAAGGGGAATGAAGTTAGAAAAAGGAAAGAGAAAACCAATGCCAGGGAAATAGAAGTTACTGCTTGAATAAGAGTTTTCTGAAACACAGTTTAATTAAATACGATAGTTTCGTTTCTCTAGCTCATTAGGGCAAGGGGTTGTTAATCACACTTATTTACAAGGCAGAAGGTCCATTGGATTTCAGGCTATTTTAATCATTGAACTAGGTGGAGAAATGGGGGCTAAGCAAGGAAATCACCCAAGTGAATGACTGGTTGCTGAAGCCCTGTGGCTGGGAGTGGGATCCAGTGTTTGGGTGAACACCTCTGTCAGCTGCCGGAGTTTAATGCCATTGCAGAACAAACCAGAAAACCAAACACAGGCAAACCCCCCTCAAACAGGAGCCAAATAACCTCAGTACAACTTTGAATGCATCCAGCTAAGGGGAGGAAAGTGACTTCACGTTACGCTGATTTACAGACGTGAATAAGCAGCGCTCTGCTACAGGCCGAAACCTCTGCCAGCAACTTGCCACCTTCTTCATCGACTCCAACCAAAACCGCACATTCTGAGCCTTGGGATAACATTAAAGTATATGCTATAGTCATCACTTCAGTAGTTTTTATATCTCTTTACATCATCACACTGTACTACACCTGAATTGGGACATTTCAGCAGTATCAGACTGAAAGTTAGAGCCGTGACCAGGTTTACTCCACACGGAGACAGAACCAGCAGACTCTATAAAGTGAGACTGATTAAATGTTCAAACAGCTGCTTTTCCTTACTGCTTCACTTTGCAATTTCTCACTATTTTTAAGAGCAGCCACAGCACGGATTAAATGTCCATGATATCACACTAGAAAAACTTCAAAGACGCAACTGGAAGTTATTCTGCTTCTGTATTAGAACCTCCTTGAAAACGCTCCTGCTCTGAAGAGATAACAGCGCAGCTTTGATTTTAAGCCTTTTGTATTGCTTAGTGTGTTTGTATATTAAAGTGACACAGCCTGAAGTTTTCAGATTTCATGGCAAGCCTCGAGACGACAAAAAGCACCTACCTTTTTATCAGGAGTACGTAGCGAAGCAACTTACGCAACAGAGCTTAATATTTTGGAAAGTTCCCCAAAAAATATTCAACCTTTAACTTCCAGGAGTTTAAACAGAAATTCAAGCAAACCTGAGCCAACGTTTCGAAAGAAAAACAGATTTGAAATTCAGAGAAGCCCAATAAATCATAAAGGCTGGCTGTGCTTTCGCTTGGTGGGGAAATGGCTGTTTTGTGGAACAGCAAGTGCTGAACCCATCGACCTCAGGCACGGGAACCCAAACCACCCGGTCCAGCTGCGGAACTGCTTTCGACGTGCCCGGTGTTATAAATTTGTTGAAATCTGCCTCGACTGAAGACAAATGAGCCATCGCCACCCTTGGGTGGCGTATCCACAGAAAGTGAACCTCAGACATGGAGAAAATCAGGGTTTTGATGGAGCTTGCACAGCTCAGTGGTGGAGGAGCTAAGAAACCAGAGCCCCAACTCATAACGATCGCCCTGCGGCTCCTCGGTGAGTGCACGACTGACGGAACAGTTCCATCCAGGCGTATTTGCACTGGAGTTATTGTTACAAAGCGGGTTACGCACACCCTGCAGCCATCGGCTCGGAAACAGTCGCGCACCCTTTACTCCAGGGAACACCCATCATCTCTTGGATCATCGCTTTCCGGCACTTCAGCGCGCAACGCGTCTTGTAAGAAGAAAAATATTGCTCAGATTTTCGTCAAAAGCAACAGCAACATATAATACGGCTGTTTGCTATGAACCAGATTAACGGGGCTAACAAGCAGCTTATCTTACAGCTTTCGCTTTCAGAAACTCCCTGAAATACCTGCCTCCTGTGAATAAATTACTCACGTTTTTCTGATTCAGTTAGCTGACAGCCTCCGAGGTAGATAGCTGGAAGTTGGTGAGATCAAGATTATTTTCTCAGCAAAAAGAGCTGGTAGCAAATCTGCCTTTTGCTGGCACTCGGTTTTCGATTTATTATTTTCTGTATTCATTAACTTTCTTCTCCCAAACTCTCAGGCGCTGTTCTCTCTGGTAGGATGCTCAGCCTGGTGCTGTGCCCTGATTTCAGTATTAACCCCCCCAGGATGGACGAACTCTGGGTTTCCCTCTCCCCAATCTTCATTACCTGCCAGGCCCTTTTCTCTCCCCTGTTGTTTTTCTCATGCCACACAGGGCAGACAGAACAGCTTCGAGCACACTGAGCTGGACCTGGGAACCAAAATAGGCTGCTCTAATAGTCTAGACTGGTACCAGAGGCACGCACAGCGCTGAGCGCTGAACGTGCAACGAACCTCGGGCTTCACAATTCCCACCTCTCCTGCAGCGCATTTCCTCACTGCTGTATACTTCTAAAGCCCTTGTAAAATAAACATCTTCTATTTTTTCTCTGCAGAATGCTCATATTAAATCAACACGTTCCTCGTACTTAGAGCCTACATTTGAGTTTGTACCGTGCCTGGTACAGCTTAAGGCAGAAGAAACTATGTACAGATTGCAGAGCAGAAACAGGTTTGCTGAGAGGCACGAGCAAACAGATATATTTTAAGGGAAGATTTCAAACCACGCAGGTGCCATTGAGGAAAACAGAGCCCAGAAGAAAGAGGCAGATCAGCGGGGCTGACTCGATCAGGTCGAGTGGACTGAGCTTTCTACCAACACGTTTCCCAGACACCTCCAACCGCTTCCCCAGCAGTAACTTCCCCACCACTGACAGTATCACTTGACTGAAATTTCGCCTGCTTTAACGCCGCTCTCTTTTATGTACCCCTGCTGCTAATTGTTCCATCTGGATCTTTCGCACAGAATTATTCCCATCCCACCCGTTATTTTCCGCGGGAGTTTCACGATGGTTGCCCAAGGCAGGGATCATGGCCGAGTCCCGCTCGCAGTAACCAAAGCAGCTGCAATCTTTATGCTGATGTCTTGCCAATCTACCTGGACTCTCCAGAGCTTCCTGAACTCAAATTTGGTCAGACAGCTTTACCCTTTACTTGGGGATATTCATAGAGTGGTGCAGGGTAAAGCAGTGGTACCACAGCTCTAAATCTTCTCCCCCAAGTCCTCCTCACACCATCTTACCCAGACACCAGAACCTCAGCATCATTCTTAGAAGGAGGTATCTGACTTGATATATATCTCTGACTTTATTATACTTAAGAACTAAACCATGTCTAGACCTTCCCAATTCTTCCAGCACATCCTCCAAAAACGCAGTTGCTTTTAAACCCATCCAAGGTAACGTGTTCCTTCCTGGCATCGCACGATCTCATCTTCTGGATCACCCTTCGTGCCGCCATCTGACTTTATTGGCAGCCAAATCCCGCTGCAACGTTGCTCCTCTCTCAACGCCCCTGTAAGCTCTGTTTTGAGTACAAGTACGTACTAAAGGGATCAACTGCAGCGAAAGCAAAGGAGAAGAGCAAAGTGGAAAAATACGCTACTTGAAGTGTCTCAATAGATTGGGATAAAAATGTGAGAAAATAATTTAGGGCAGGAAACTGCTGGAGTCAAGGCTTTCTGCACCAAAAAGTGGGCTGTTTCTTGGCAACAGGAGTTGGGACACAAACAGAGAACGAGAAAACAACATCTGAAAGAATCCCAGCATCTGAGTGTGGTTGAAAGAAATGGTGCCAACACTGAGCAAAAAAAGCAGAACAGAGGATTCGGGAATGTTGTGGGTGTGACAGAAACTCATCTAAATAGAGAGAAATAAAATACCAACAGGAAACGTTGGGGGAAAAAAAACCTGGCAGACACACGGTGCGTAGAAGATCGAGAAACCAACTTTTGGAGCCAACACAGTGGTATAACGCTGCAGCCAAGGAATAACGAGATTACTCTGAGAGAAAGTACATAGATAAAAAGGGAAGCCCAACTACCAAAAAGCTTGTTACAGAAATGATAAATCTTAGGTAGCTTTGATCAAGAGGTTAAAAGAAGATGGAGGGGCTCGAGGCACTTGGTAAATGAGAGAACATCATCAATTGCCTGAACACGGACACAGCTGACTCCCCAACACCCATCCATCACCAGGCCCTCCAGCGAGGCGGGCACCCACAGATCGATGCACGGGCTACGGTGACATACAAAATGTCACCTCATTTCCCCAGACAGAAAGAAAATCATGGCTCAGAAGTTAACGCCGCTGCTGAGAGCATCAGCAACTCCCGCGGGCGAATCCCCGGGTCCTGGCACCATTCAGCGCCCTGACGGGTATTAAGTCACTACATAAACTCGGAGTCTATCGATTCCCTGTTTTCTGAGAAAAGCTTATTTGGTTGGGATGAGCGCTGATAAGAGCACTAAGCCGGACTGCACTCAAAAAGGAACCCGCGGTTCAAGGCGGCTTTGCCAGCTGCAAAGAGACATAAAAAGCCCGGTGCCAATCGCTCTGCGGGCGTATTCGCCAGCTCAGGAGTTCAAAACCAGATTACTCCGCCTTGCTTGGCCTTTTGATAGAATCTTGGCTATTTTTAATCCGTCCTGTTATAGAAAGAAGAAAATCCCCTGCAAAATAAAGACTGAGAATGAGCCTTACCTGAAAGAGCTACAGATACTTACACAGAAAACCAAAAGTATCCTAGAATGAAAACGCATGAGTTTGAGAAGAAATCAATCTGATGAGCTAAACGGAACGCACGTGTTGCTCTCGCAGGCACAAATGCTGCTTTAAGGAGACGTTTCGTTTGCCACCTAAGGTGCTCCACAAAATGTCAGAACAAAACATATAAGCAAAAAGCTCAAGAATTTAATCAAGGCTACTTCTGAACTTCTTATCTCAATTTCTGAGCCCATCAACTCCCTTTCCCTTGACACGATATTTTCAAAAAGAGCATTTTACTGAACCGGTAAATGGAATTTGCAAGAGCAGCGACTGTCGGAAATCGTGATAAACTGCTTGACATTTCTTGACGCTTAAAAAAAAATATTTTGTTTTAACAAAATCTGGTTTTACAAAGTTTTGCAATAAACTCCACTGCTCGGAAATAATACAGAAATCAGATAGGATGAATGAATTAAAATACAAAATTATATAATGAGTGTTTTCATTAGATACAATTACAAGAGATTATATTTTTAAGAAACCGCAGATTAAACTACCTGAAAGCGAAATCTTTAATTCCATAAATTAAAGCGATAAAGAAACAAAATTAAGTTTGGCTTGATTTTATTCTGCCGGGTCAAAAGCCATTTCACAAGAAGATACTTTATCACCTACATCCACACATAGGTTATCCGGGGAGCTTCTCAGTAAATATCTTGCATTTCTCTTCCACGAAGGTTATTTTGGTCACTGTTCAAGTCCCACATCCACACGAGGAACCAGAGGCTATTTTTTGGTAGCACAGTGATGTTTATCCTGCTATTTTTATTTCTCATTGCCATGCTTTTGCCCTTGGCCTCTTTGCACAGCTTTCCCACTTTTATTCCTTCCCCCATCCTTTCTTAAAGCATCGAGTTTTATACTCCTTAAAGTCCTTAAATCCTTTAACAACTTAGAATGTACGGGCTCTACGCTTCAACGTATGTGCCCAGGAAATAATCTGACTCGCTTAAAAAGCAAGTTAGGAACCCATTCATTCAAATGTCTCTGAGTGGTTCAGCACCATGCACTTTTTGTAATGAAATCAACTACAAGAAGAATCTGTGCTGCTATTTGCTTACTAAATATTGCCAAAATACCAGGGAGATTGTTTCTTTCTAAAAGGACTAACGCTTATTTAACTTCGAAAGGGACCTAATAAAATAATTTCCATGCAACTTTATCTAAGTATTTATCTAGAAAATGGCTCGAGGTATAAATAGGACGGGGAATTCAGGGTCAGTCACATCTCTGATGTTTGGCTCTCCGGCTGTCTTGGGACTGTTCTCCTTTTCATTAAAGGTGTCTAGCAGAAAAACACATGTCCATTTGGCATTTTGAGTTTTTAATAAAATACCAAATGTTATAACCATACAGAAGGGGAGCAAAAGCTTTCCCTTCATTATTTCCATAACCTTCTCATCGTTTTTTGGTACCTTTTGACCAACTCCAGCCATCAGAGGTGCCACAGGAGAAACCCCGTTCTGGTTCTTCATCTGAGGTTTCTGCATCGGGAGGAACTGAGAGAGGGAATGTGAGAGGTTCCTCCTGGTGTAAAGAAACAACCACTGTCCCCACAGAGCCACCGGTGTCCCCACAGAGCCACCAGTGTCCCCACAGAGCCCACCGGTGGGAACTCCACAAACAGGACGACAGCCAGGACTCCGTAAAATCCCATTCCGTGTTAATACGTGGAAATAGTTTCAGATCCTGAAGTCAGCGGCTGCTTTGCAGCACTGAGCTGTTCCTTTGCAGCGAAGAAACAAACCAACAAAGACACTAAGAAGTGATTTTTCCGAGGAATGGGTGAGTAATCAAACAAGTCCCACTTTCAGGGCTAAACCTCTGCAAAGGTCACAGCCTGCGTATCTCCAAAAGCAAGCCTCAACTTTGTACCTTTGGCATAAATAAAATAGATTGTGTGCTGATCCCACTGCCTTTCCTGACTGGAATAAATACTTAAAAGAATTATCTTGGATTTAAAAAGAGAGTATTTTGGCCCCTCTGAAGGCTATGTGGCAACATTATACGCTGCAGCGTAAAGCCCGGCTTTGAGCTTTATGGCTTGTTTGCCTCATTTTTTGGAAATAAGGAAATCAATCAGGTCATAGAAAGACAAAACCAAGGATGAGTACTGAAATCATAGGCACTGATTGCACAAAAATTCCCTGGTAGAAATATAGTGGCCAGTATTAAAAAATTAATGTATTGGAAGAACAGTAATTATGGTCAGAGCAGTGGTCCAAGCAGAGCAAAATATCTGCTGTGTTCCTAAATCTTTGTAAAAGGGGGAAATAAACTGTACTACACAGAACAAGATGAACAAATAAAAATATAATTTGGGGGGTAATTCACATATAGCTTCTAAAGAAAGTGTTTAGAGGATCCTATTCTGGAGGCATCATATTCTGGGGGATAGTGTAATAATTATGGGCAGCATAATTTAATTAATTCTTTTACAATGGCACCTATGGAGGCTGCAGCAGGTAGAACTGAAGAGAAAGCAGCTCGTCAGTCCACCTTAACTCGATTCATAAATCACAATAAAACCCACTGTATTTTAAACTGCTGGAACAGAAAATGCTTTATAAATAGATAAAAACACCCTAAGTTTAGTGATCCCCTGTCAACAAGGAAGCCACGCAGAACATTATTAATACCAACATCCTATCCAGGGCTTTGTTTGCAGGTTTGTTTTAGATGGGGGAAGATTTTTTACAAGGTTCCTCTTTGATGTAACCCTTTTAGTATTATCTTAATAGACTTTGGTTTTTTTGGAAGTAGCGTTCATCACAGAAATGGACAGGATGTTTGTACATTTGGTATTTGAAAATGGAATTATTGTACCCTGGAACAAACAGCAGCGCCTGATGTTCAAAACACATGCTTTTCATGGTAGCTGCCAGAATAAAAGCTGGAATAGCACTGAACCCATCACCCGGGGAAAAAATATTCCTGGTCCAAAGTCCACCCTCTGGTTGGTTTTCGCAGTCCCGCTGACACCTACGCTCTACGAGGACACGGAGACACGGCTGGGGCCTCGGCAAGGTACGCTGAAAAAAGCAACGCTGATGTAAGATTGGAAAAGAACAAGCTAGAAATGATCACAAACTCACGAACCTCTTAAATTGTAGGCGGCTTGGAGAAGGGGGATGTGGAGAGACAGGAGCGTGCCCACCACTTGTAACCGATAAATCACCGAGGAAAGGCCCACGGCCACGCTTTTGTTGCAGCAAAGATGTTCCACACAGATGCAAGACGAGCCAGATCTAACAGCGGTTCCTCATCAAAAGGGACAGTCCTGCTCGCTCCCACCGCCAGGCACACGTTCCCATGTCACTTCCATTCCCTCCCGCAAAGCCGGGCTGAGGCCGGCGCTTGGCGCCGCTGACTGGAAACTCACCGGGGAAAAATGAAGAACTGGCACGAGATTTTCAGCCACATCAGTGACCTGGTAACGGGTCAATCCTGAGGCTACAAATACCTGACGACCCGGTACCCACTGCCACTTCCCACGCTGTTTCTCCACCCAGGGCCATCGGTTGTGTCCCCATCCAGGAGGGACAGCATGGGGTTGTGACTCCCATCTGAAACACCTCAATGTAGTTAATAAAAGTGACCGTCAAAAACCGCAGAAAAAAATGCATGTGCAAATCGTGAATTCTAAACCTGCATAACTAACGGAAAATAACTTCATGTGCTCCACATTAATTAGTTTCACAAACTTCATCCCCTTCAACTCGCTCCCTCTTGCTCTTCTCCCACTCGCCTTGGTCCTTCCCCATGACTTAAGGCACCTCCTGATGAAGAGCATCGCGGGCTGCCCATCAGGGTAATAAGCAAGTTTGCTTGTTTTAAATCTCCCATCTCATTTATTTGTCTCTGGAAGAATTCTGAAGGTGTTTCCCAGTTTCTTTCTTTACAAATGTTGATTCTGTATTAATTCCATTCTGCATTAATAAGTTCTTCATTATCTCATCTTGTGACGGAACCATTAAAAGTTCTGTGTTAACAAATCCCACATTATCCCTATTGCTCTTCATATTACATCATCTCTGAGCACCAGGAAATATTATTTTCAACTTCATTTCCCTTGCCACTGAACCCGAATATCCCCCAGTGAAGAGCTCTCTCTAATAACAGTATTTTCTAGGAAGGGACTTGCCAGCTTTTAGGAAGAGTCCTCATATTTCTGTAACAAGTCACCAGCAAATTTATGACACTTAAATCTTTTCATCATCATTGCCAGTGTTAGTTTTGTCCAAGAAAGCCTCTAAGTAAGTATTAGCTGGACTGAAATAAAGGATTGCCCTCGGGTACTTTTTCAAGATGCTGATTTATTGAGTCCACCCAGAATACAGAGCTTTGTTGTGTATTGTAATAAACTGTATTATTGCTTAGTTGCATTGTATGTTACACACTTACCATGTCCAATATACAGCATGAGATGAAAGCAACATGAAGGAAAATCTACTTAAGTGAACGGTACATACAAATTATCTTTATTTTCCTTTCAGTGCAGCCTCGAGGATTTGGAAGGAAATGTGAAGAAACGCAAAAAAGCAAGTTTGCCCAGTGGAAAAATATTCCTTACACAGCGAGAACACAAGAAGAAATCACAGATTTCTTTCACGAATCTCAGTGGGAAAGAACTAGAAGAGTGAAGAGAGAGAGTACCCAGCTATAGGCTGCAGAGAGCATACGTTCCAGCACAGAACATACATACGGATACCTGCTTTTCTACAGAACGTTCACAAAGCCGGTCTCTACCAACCACTGCCTCTCCTTCATGAAGGGCAAGAACATCAAAGACCAAATATAAACCAAATGTTCAATAGGCCAGTGTTAATAAAAGAGTTGTTGTGTTTCGCCTAAACCAAGAGCCAGAGACTGGAGATCTTAAATGGGGAAGATACATCTATATAGAGAGAGAGATGAAGAGATCAGCAGGTGTTAAGAAACAGTTATCTCACTGACTGGAAGGATTTCAGGGGTAGTGACACTGGGATACTTCACAAAACTGCTGACAGAAGTGAAAAAAAGCAGAGGAGAAAAAAACTCTGATAAAAGAATAGGAAATGATTTGTGAGCAAATGAAGAAAAAGTCACCTGGTGCCGTTAGAAAGGTCGATCCGCAGCAAAGGAGACCTCCCGGAACAGCCGAGAGCGCTGAGCTGCAGAGCTCCACGTCCATCTCTGCACGGCGGGGGCTGCAAAAGCAGCAGCAGAAAAGGGAGCTTGAAACCCCAGAGGAAAGATCTTCCACGAAACCTCGGGCTGGGGTTTGCCGATCTGGTGGAGCATCAGCCGGGACGCCGAAGGGGGATGAGGAGATTTGAGCCGCCTTCCAACACCGGGACGCGCAACCCCTCGTAGGGTTTTCAAAGGCTTGTGCTGGAGCAAGATACTTGATGTGAACACCTTATCTACCGACTTTATTGCTGTGGAGAAGCCAGCAAGTCTCCGACCGAAAGGACAGCACGAAGCACATTAAAAGCAGTTACGAAAAATCTCATGTAAAAGCTGATTCTCAAGTTTTACAGTAAAAAGCTTCAGGGAATTCAAAAATATAAAAAACCTGTGTAGTGATGGCAAGTTGAGTAGGAAATTATCAAATAACACATCAGAAAACTACCAGTCCAGGTCGATACTTAAGTCCTACTGGCACTTTACTATTGAGCAGGCTCTAAATTTCCTTATGGCTCCCTGCACTGGGAAAAAGGTTTATTCTGCATTTCAGTTCTAATGCAGGTGATGAGGGGGAATCCGGCTTTTAGCTCAGGTTAGCGGCTTAAATTACCTCCTTGTTACTTCAACCCCTTTTAGCTAATCCAGGCTAAGCAAAAGAAATGGCCCTCCAAGTACCATTCACATCCACCATGGTGGTGTTTGGGGAAAAGCCACAGAATTATTAATAATAAAGGATGAAAATAAGAAGGATAAAGAAACTTCTATTTAAAAATAAATGAATGCATGTAACTACCTCCACACGTCTAAATTGTTATTCCCCTCATGAACAGCTTTCCACGGCTTATTGAAATTCGCATATTGTCTCTGCGGTAGATGTAGCGTTGGAAAAATAATTACAGAAGATGACAAATGAAGTAAATTACACCCAAACTGTGGCTATAAAACAAAAAAAAAGCTGTCTGCTTCGTGTCTGATGGTTTGAGGTATTTTTAAGACTAGAAAGTTCAGAGGCTAATCCAATAAATATAATGGTATTCGCCAGTTTTAGAACCCATGTAACATCATTCTTAAATATACCACAACCCACAGCATCTGCAGAAAAATGTAATTTATCCTGGCGAAGAGAAAATCCTGCCCAAAGCCCTTCTAGAAAAGGACTGTGCAAGTTAAAATTTAATGAACTGACTGCAGGAAAAGGATTTTGAATTTATTACAAGTCCAGACTTACTTAAATGAAATAGCTGTTAAATTCTGAGCTCTCGGGTAGCGGGTTCTGAGTTAGAAGATTGAAATCTTGAGAAAGAGGCGAAGTCGAGTTCGGACCTAAGGAGGCTGCCCAGATCAGCCGAGATGCATCTTGGTGACGATGCTGCTGGATCGATTCTGCTCATGTTACAAGTATCTCAGACCAGCTCCTGGCGAATCACAGGAATGATGGCACTAATGTATTGAAAAGTAATTATACGTTCTCCTGCCTCCAGCAGGCAGATCTGCAAACAGGTGGTATTTATTACTTCTCCGCTTCATTAAATATGGGTTATTATAGAAGGGAAACAACAGCGGTTTAACTATTGCTTACATCTAACCCAGAACTAGTTGTATGTATCAGAGGGAACAGAAGGTAAATCACTAGAATTATGGAAATTAAAATACAAATCACTTGGCATGAGTATTCCTTACTATAGGCAAAGGTTGGCGCTAGTGTTTTCTTCACTGGCGTAACTAAAGGCTGAACCCCAGGCAAAATACCAAAATAAATTGTGAATTTGGAGCGGAGAATATCACTACTCGAAAGATTTGCTCTCGGGGTGACAAGGATGACAAGGCCAAGGGCACAACCCCGTCCCATTGCTGTCCCCTCACCTCCTCCCTCCCTAAACCTCCCCTTCAGAAGCTGAAGATGAAATCACAACTCTGCATTTTAACTTAATCAGATGCAATTTTTTTTTTTTTCCTGCTGTTAATGTGAAATTAGCATCACATTGTACCTTAAACTGCCACCAGGAAAGAAAAGAAGGATACAAATTAAATCTAAAGCCACAGCTAATGGGGTGAATAGCACAGAAACTGAGCGCATGAGGGAAGCGCGGTACATGCTACAAGGACTGGAAACTTAACTCCAGCAGTTTTGGATTTAGGAGATTATAACCTTAATAATGTTCTTTTAATGCTGCTTGAGTGTGTGCTTTTATAAACAAACCTAGAACATTTAAAGCAAAACGGGAAATTAAATGGCATTTTCCTACACTCGCTATATCTGTGAGCGCATACACCTCTTTGCAGTTGCTCAGTTTATTGAGCATGTACGGTACGATGTATAAAAATTGCTAATCCTGGGGGGTTTTATTCCTGACAAAAGCTAACGTGACCAAACTGCTGCTGACATGTGACTCACATGTCCGGTTTTCCTCCCCATATTTGAAATGGCATAAACATTTAATTAATAAGTTTCAGAAGCAAAATGAAAACCTTAGTGCAGACCTGAAGGATGCTGTAATAGAGTTAAGATTTGAATTTCAGATGTAATTTTTGCTTCAGATGTGAATGCCAAAACATGTATGAATGCAGAACGGAGTATTTTGAACATATAACTCGTATTTCTGAATGTGAATAAACTATAAACAGAGCCCAAAGGCTGCGCTGCAGATACTCCTGTGAAGTGCTGCTAATGCAGAGCAAAGAATCAACCGCATAACTGCTATTTCAGCTGCTGCTAACATACAGAATTTTTTTAAAATCTGCAAGATTTGTTTCCACTTGAGAAATCCTTCACGCTAAAGAAATTCCAGTTGCCCCCCGGTCACGCTGTCACCC
The DNA here is from genome assembly GCA_013399365.1 of Pampusana beccarii. Taxonomy (NCBI): domain Eukaryota; kingdom Metazoa; phylum Chordata; class Aves; order Columbiformes; family Columbidae; genus Pampusana; species Pampusana beccarii. The sequence continues at coordinate 2,436,557 of VWYH01009570.1, read as the reverse complement.
TTTGTTAGCTACGGTGAAACCGATTTCCACATCAGAGTAACCGGTTAAATTGTGTACCGGCCTTTTGAAGCCCATTTTGGATTTTTTCCCTCCCCTCAAAAACCTGCGATAACAGTTCTGCTTTGAAAGTTAAAAAAAATGTCTGGGAGAGAGCCTGGACTGTTCCCAAAGGCGACACCAAGGCTGCAGGGCAGGGTGGTAGGAGAGACCTGTCCCAAGTATGGAGAGCTCTGCAAGCTCTCCCAAAGGACAACGAACCCCGTGCACCACGTGGAACATACTGAAATCAAACAACAATTCCACACGGCTGTTACCTGGAATACTCGGAACTTCCCTGGGCAGTTCCAGGATGGCACCTGGAAATGACGCTGCAGCAGGATCGACGCAGACTGTGAAACCCGCTGAAACAGTCCCGCTGGTTTGCTGTGTCCGGGTTCTTACCCAAGGTTTTGTAGATGCTACCTTAATATATGTTATGTCCATTTAATACAAAATAATTACAGGACGGTGAAAAGAAGATTTTTTTTGTTGGCTATCTTTTAGTTTTATTTAGTTTTCCCTGCAAAAAGGCTGCTGCATTAACATCAGTCATGGATTTCCTACATTAAAGAAGACCTAACGTGAAGGCATCTCAGGAAGACAAGAACAACTTGCATCTTTGGCCGTGCTTACAAATACTACAGCAGCCACTACTTCTCTAATGCTACTTTTGCGATACAATGTTCAAAAGCCAGAAATGAAGTTTTTCCCTCTATAAAATCACTCCAAAGACGGAGCAAGTGAAAAGTAGAAGAAAAAGTCTGGGCTGTAGCCCGAAGCACAAACAACCCTGGATTCAGCAACCCCATGGCCCTTCCTACCGCATCCAGAAAGCGGCTGCGGAAACACCAAAAGAGATGAAAACGATGCACGTGCCGCAGAGCCAAAGCACAGGGGAAGCTCTTGATTCAGGAGTTTCCTGCCCAAAATACGGGATTTCTCCATCCACCCACACACGAGCACCCACGATGGCATTTGGTGACACAGGGCTTACTGTGTCACAGGCTCAGAAGTGACCTGGTAAAGATGCTGCTGATAGAAACACATCCTAACACTGAGTATTTTAGATGCACTATAATATATACACACACTTTCTATATATAGTATAACACACACACCAATAGGATATTCAGCAGATTACTCAGCAGATATACTGCTAGGCAAGCACCACACAAGTTCTTGTTTTATATACATTGCGACAAAATTTACCTTTCAAAAGCTGCCATCTCTTTAAACTAAAAGGTCAAATGAGTGAAAAGAGAAACTGTTTCCACATAACAAAGCACAGCTACTCCCAGAAAAGCCAGAGGAGATGCTCTTCTTTTTGATGATGAAAAACCCAAACGGCGTTCTTTGTTGGTTTTGACACAACAGTAGGACCGAAAAGGAGATGATTTGTTTGGGTAAGTTGGGGATGAGCTGTTGTGTTGTTTGGAGACTTGATGGTCCCCCCCTCACCGCGGGCTGATGCGAATCTCAGCCTGGAAACGCCCGAGAAGACACAACTTGTTACCCCAAGAACAACATTTGTTCTTAACTGTTACCACTATCACTTGGATAAGGCCAATTTTTTTTTTTTCTGCATTTGTCCATTTTTTGGTGACGTATTCACTGTCAATGTTTATGTCTGCACTGTCCATGGCTTTGATGGGACAAAAGAAACATTATGCACTGATAGGCTTTAATCTACACAAGCACATCGACAGAGACCGTGCAGCATTATTACTGCAAAAACAAAATAATGGGCTTAGATACAGTTGCTGAAGTCAGTAAATGCAATAGAAAAATGAAGAACTTTGTGTATACAAAATCACATCCACAATAAATCCACATTAACATGATATGTTTTAATGAATTCTTTATCAGTGCAAGTCTGGCATTGGGCTTTACTATCTCACTATTCAACATATGCATACGAATCAAATCAGCTTCATAATCTTAGTTCTTAGCTTCACACTAATCATTGATACGACTCCACCATCTCAAGCCTCAGGATGGAAAACATTATCAATTATTTAGGCAAAATGCAAAACTATTGAGATGGATAAAGACAAACCGTGCAAAGACGCTTTCTCTCACCCCTGATCAGCTTTCACAACAAAAATCTCCCCAAAATTGAAGGGCATTTATTGCAAAACCTCAAGGTGTTTTGCCTTAATCTACATCCTCTTACATGAGAAAAAGCAACACTTTTGAAGTGCCCCTTTAGTAAGGAAAACCTACCAGAGCAACTATTACGCTGCACAAACAAGAATCCAACTGGAAAAGTGATACAAAGAAAAACGAGCGATGTTCCGCACCTCAACACAACCCAGCCAGGCCTCAACCAGGACAAGTAGTACAGGAACTTGTAAGGCATGAAATACGTGTGCACCCAGGCTGAGCATTTTCTGAACACCAACAATCAGCGCCAAGAAGACGCCAGGTTCGGAGCAGTAACTGCTGAAATTGCACGTGCTCCAAAGCAGGAGGTTTTCCTGCAGAACCCCAGGCTCCAGCCAGGCTCCCGCGTCTTCCTTCATCTCCCAATTTGTAGCCTCACAGCTGCTTTTGCCTCACGAGAAGCATTTCGGCAGCAGAGCGTCTCCTTTCGAACTGGTGCCGCTTTAGTCACCACGGTGGAGACAAGCAAGACGCATTTTTTAGTGACAGCTACCGCCGTAATTGCTGACAGCACGGAGCTGATGATGTGCCAAGAGCAAAAAAAAAGTGTCGCTTCTTTAAGCCACGTTTTATAAACTTTAAAACCTCAATAATTTACTCCTACCTTCCTATCTGAAACGTGTAGATCTGCAGCTCCCATTGCAGTGGGAAGCTGTCCTTCCAGGAGGAAGCTGTCACACTGATTAAAAGAATATAAAATTACACTATTAATACTACCCAAGGGCAGATTTTTGCTGAATATCAACTGTCGGAGCTGCTCCACTGAATTTTAGACTGGAAACTGCCATAAACGGTATCAATGATGGGATGTTCCCCTTTGAAATGCTGAGGCAGGCAGGGGATGTGGGGACGCGTTTGCACGGGGGAGAAAAGGAAAGGAGAGCACCAGGAGAGGTAAAAACTAACATAAAATCCACACATTACATCCAGGTTCCACATGTCTGGGCAGCCCATGATACTAACCTTGGTATTTCTACCACAGAAAGTCAAAAATCAAATATCTAGAGAGGTATATGCCATAGTCTCTCAGCAGCAACCCATAAAGAATCATCGGGGAGACTAAAATAATAATTAAAAGGTCAAAATAAGGGGGTGTAATAATTTTAGTGAAGTCTGGAGATTCTTAAGAGACTTTTGTGAACTTCAGGTTCTGCTGCCTGTGGTTTTCCAGCTGCTCCCCTTTAGGAACACGACTGTACATATCCTTATATATTAGTATATTCAGTATAGCACAATAATGCTCATCTATCACAGTCAACTTGACAAGACATATTTTCCTGCAAAACATGCATGAAAAATAAGGGACAGTTATTCACAAACTCTGTTTTATGGGCACACCTCTTGAAAGCGCCTCTAATAACGTACTACATTTTGGTCTTCACCAAAGATTTGCAACTCAGTTGTGAATGCAAGGAGTATTCTATATTTATGACCCACAAGAAGCTTTGTGACAGATCTCCACCGAAAATAGGAACTGGAAATAGCTCTCCCCAAAAAGCATAAAGTAGGATACACACTTCATTTCAAGACAATCACTGGACCCTACTCGATATTGTTGTCAGCATGCTGGAGCTAACGAAGAAAAGAGGGATTTCTGCTTTAAACTAGCAGCCAGTTCTGGTCAGTGCCAATGAAAATAGTTTTCTATATCTATATCTATATCTATATCTCCACACAAATGGTCTTCAAAGAAACAGCTTTAGCTGCAAATTAACCGTGACGTTCGTCAAGAACAGATAGTCTGGCAATCAACTAGAAGCTATTTCAAGAGTCAAATTCTTCCACAAACTCAGCACAGGGTTGAATTTGCAGCCCTACAGCAGATGTCAGACCTAAATCTGGTCAGGATTTTGGTGCTGGGAAGAAGGTTGTCAGCTGTTTTCTTCCCCAGCCCCTGCCCTCCCCAGACCTGGATGGGAACGGTCATTAGGTTGAGCAGGAGCCACGTCACAGCTCTAACGGCAGTGAAAGCCATTAACAGAAACGCCTCCCTCAAGAGCACAGAAATAGACATACATTTCTATTATTGACAGCGATACGTCTTGCACGGTCAGCAAAGGCTTCACGTGTTCTTCCGTCTCACCTCCAGACTAATGGAGCGATACCAAAGCACTTTGCCTTTCTGCCTTCTCAGCTCCTCCAAGAGAAATATTAATGGCAAAGCAGGGAGTAAACACTCAAGTGATTCCTCTGCAGCTACTTCAAACTAAGTGCTTTAAAGTATTTTTCCACTAAATATTTTCAGGGCTCTGCTTGGGCTTGTCCTCAGTGACATTTCCAGGCCCATCTAAAAAGGGGTTTGATGTTTGTGCAAAGCTGCCAGGCGTGGGGACAGCGGCTTATTCTGGGGAAATAAACTGCAATTTGTCTGAAACCTCTCTCCTGGAAACAAAATGCCCTCTGAGGGGTGGTTTTGCAAGGTGGATCGTACCTCTGAGCATCCAACCTCCGGGCAGCGCCGGCTGCTGACACAGCCTGCTCACCACCCTCCATCTCACACCATGAATAAAGGATAACGGGTGTCCTGTGTGCTCGTATAGGGGAAATACAGGCAATATGCTTAAGGCACTGTTAAATATCCATTTACAAGTATTATGTTTATGCTTTTAATAGGGGATGAAGGCAATACGGATGCCTGCATATCTGCCTTGAACATCTACAGGCAATCGCTCAAACTGCAGCAATACACATCACTGTGGAGCTTGGATTCTTTCATTGAGGCTTCCAAGGTTATCCCTTTGTTTGCTATAATAAGGAGAAACTTAATTAAGTAGACTACAGCAGTATCTCTGTTCTTCCGTAACATACAAAATACCTGTATGGTTTGAAAACAGCAGCAAGGCACAGCATTTTCTAATTTTATCCTGCTCTGAGCGTACAAGACACTTTAAGAGAGAACTCATTCCGTGCTACACAGTATAAAACAGAGTCTAAATCCCCAAGTACATGTAAAATGAATAGTCTCTAGTCTGCACATTCTAAAAATAGTTCACGTGTACATTATGCTATGAATAATTCCTGAGTTTATGAATACTGAAGTGCCTTTTAAAATTTAGACCGCATAGTCTGCAATTTGGACAAGCGATATTGCTGGGGGCACTTCTGCTCAGAAAGGGTAAGCCTGTATAATTTTCTCTTAATAGCATTGTTGCCAGCGCTCCATTTTTCAGGATAATTTGCTTCCGTTGATACAATACTTTACCCATCCATATTCATGGAGAATACCAAGGGGGTGTTTTCCATTCATAACTCACAGATATCTTTATACCTGCCAATTACGACACCCAAAGTCGAGAGCGAGCAGGATCATCTCGCATCCTTAGTGTGTCCATAAGGGCCGGGGGGATGGAGCTGCCAAGGCCAACTGAGAGCAGCTAATGGAGCAGGAGGAGCTGCGAGAGGAGGAGAAACCAGCAGCAGCTGCTTCCACCATTCCGGGTCACCCCTTCTTGTCCCCATGTCCCCTTCACCCTTTCCTGGATTTCAGTCTGTCTATAAAGCAGCACAGGCACACAAAATTTCCTAAGAGACTTCAACAGGTAAATACGTATTCCAGATATAGACCGTATCATTTTGTAGACATACAAACACAAAATACTTGGTTCAGTACAAGAGAGAGAAAATATCCTTGAAAAATTGATTTTAAAGGGACAGAAATAAACCTGGACACCTATTTGCTTCACCAAGTTAATCAGGAACTTGTTTTACTTGCAATAATTGCGTATCGATCTCAGCAATTACTGCTGATGAAGTTGGAGAGCTGGTTTAAACACGTGCCAGGCAGCACTAATAGCACTGATTTCATCTTACACAGGCTGACCACTGGGGAAACAAAAGCCTTTTTAAGATGAAACTCTCCTGTTACTTGCTGAATTTCTCATCTTGATGAACTTAACTCACCCTTAGTTAGCAGCAATTTAAGAAGAGTCACGCTTTAATTGACAGCTAATAGCCCAAAGGCTTAATTGGCTCCTTACATGTGAAACAGAACTTTGTGGCTCAAAGAATATTAGTCTATAAATACTGGGAATAAAAGTCGTGCAGTGCTGCATCACGCAACGAAGCTCAAAGCAAATGCACCCCACTTGGTGTGAGCAACGGGACAGACGCACGATGCCAAACTCGAGCAGCTGAAAAATACACCGTAGGAGTTCCTGGGGAATGTATGTCTTGGGGTGCGCCAAAAACCCCAAACTCAGTGAGCATTTTTAGTAAAGAAAGCAATATCCAGGTGACAAGCGGTGACAGCTCTTGGCTTGTCCCAGCACTGGTGGGACAGCAGGCCCAGGGCAGTGACCGTCGCCTGGACTGGGCACTGGGGTGGGAAACCTCGAATCTGGGGGTGGTTTTAGGCCCCTCGCTACAAGAAAGACCTTGAGGTGCTGGTGCAGTTCAGATTGGATATTAGGAAAAATTTCTTTGTGGAAAGGGCTGTGGGGCATTGGAAGAGGCTGCCCAGGGCAGTGCAGGAGTCACCATCCCTGCAGGGTTGGACATTGGAGACGAGGTTCCGAAGGACACTGGTTAGAGGTGGACTTGGAAGTGCTGGGTTAGCAGTTGGACTCAATCTTAAAGGCCTTTTCCAACCGAAACGATTCCACGATGTACAACCGAGCTGTCAAGCTGCCGGGGAGCGTTAACAAGGCAGATTATTCAACTTGCAACAAATTAAAGAATAGTGAGCGTTTATATAATAGATGCACCAAAAAGGACTATAACAGTAATGGTGCTTCCCACAGTCTCTGCATAATTGCAGTCTTAAAAAGCCATTCTCTTTTCATTTATTCTTTTCTTCTGAAAGCCACAATTATTCCAACAACTCAACATGCTATGCCCTAGCAATTTGTAAACGAAAAACTGAAACGCTGTTCATCAAGACAGGCAAATTAAAGCAGATTGTATTTATCACACTGTTTGTACAAGTGAAGAAAAACTGGATGTTTACCTCACTGAACATAACTAAAGCAGCCTCAAAGCTGTAACTTCAGCTGGTTCTGGAAGTTATTCATAGCAGCTCCTGTCAAACAACTTTTTAAAGCTTTTATCCTTATCCTTTTAAAAAAAAAATTAACTCCTCAAGAGAAAAAAAGCCCATAAACTTAAAATTGACATTCTCCCTAGAAGATGTTGCACTTAAATTGCAAAATGTTCACTGAGGTAGGTGTGATCCAAAATAAATCAATCACTATCCATTTCAGGCCCCCAAATAATAAAATCAACCATGTATAACTAATTGGGATATGGCACAGACAAATCAAAGAAGTGAGATAAAGCACATGATGCCGAGGATGGGGACATCTGGGATTTGGGGCTCTATAGAAACAGCTCTAGAATTGGACCTGTATCTCCTTGAATACAGAACTCTGATAATTAATTCCTGGTGGTGATAGTAGAGGAGAAATAACTTTATTCCCTTCTGCCGCTGATTTTCTTTTCACTTGCCCTATAATCACGCACTTCAGTATCACTTCTGAGTACCTAATAAAAGCACACGTGAATTCAAAGAGACGGATTGCAGACAGATCAAACAATATTAACCCATAATCTCTTGCCTCGTATCCCAGATCAGAACAATTTATCTTGCACGTGTCTGCGGTTTTGTTATGGAAGTGTGTAAAGAGAAAGCTTTAAGTTTGCTCTGAATCAGTAGGGCTTACGGGCTATTCAGTTATTCATGCCAGAGAATTCTGTAGTAAATAATCAGCCATTTACTGACTAAAGTAAACAGATACAATAAAAACCTAACACAATATGAGTAATTACTGTAGGTGAGCATTTCCAGCAGGTACATCCAGCATTTCTTTTCTACCTTGGCAGGTAACTACCAGGATACAACAGGATTCCTTCGTCCTCCGGATGAAAGAATAAGGTTGGAGCTCTGAAACAGACACGTGGGACTCTTGTAAACTGTTCTCGTTAATGGCTTTCATATTTGCATATATATGTGTCCACAGATTACAGCCTGCCACAGTTAGAGATGTTACCCAGCTACCATGGCTAATTCATTCTCCTCACTTGGCTGCCCCTGCTCCACAGAGGAGACAGCACTTTTTCTAATAAAATTAAAATCTTTCCCTCACCCATCCGGGATGTATTGTCTTAGTGTTCAAAAAATGGCATTGTAACACCCTTAAAATCTGTTGGTTTAGTTGCTAATGTTTCTGCTGACCCGGATCTAGTCAGGACTCAAGTAAACCGTAATCAAAATTTAAAGCACTAACATGGCTCGTCCCCTCTTATACGAATCCATGCAAGAAGTTAAAATAGGCATATTTAAAATCCTTTAGGTGACACAGTAGGTTTAAAATTAAAGTTCCTCTCTGAAATCTGAAACTGTTATTATTTTTCAGTTGGGTCAAATTCTCTGAAAGAAAAGCAGCGATTATCAAGTACCACTCCCTACAAACCTTGGCGAGAGCTATTCTGTTGTTGTGAATGTGGAAGACGAGAAGGCTAAAAAAACCTCTCGCATTCAAATCCGCCCAATAAATCTCAAACCACTAGAAAAGAGGTAACAGACAGGAGAATGTTTCTCCAATTTTTCTTCTTACTGTTGCACATGAAGACCACTTAGGAGCATATATTAAAGGATCTATAAACATAACATACCCCAAAACATGCTGTCTGATCAAACCTGGGGCAGTGTCCTGCTGCCTGTAGCCCAAAACGCAGCAAGAGAAGCTCCTTACCCCGCAAGATCCCGATTTTGAGCCCGCAGAGGTTGTGCCGACACCTTCCCCGGTACCTACCCCCCGGGGACCTGCAGCACAACCTACTTTCCTCTTTGGAAATGACACAAAACTTGGCCGGGCCACCCCCCAAGCGCACGGTGACATAGATGGCTCTGCCCAGAATAGATGTGAGGGGGGCTGCGGAGCCGGGACAGACGCGCGATCCACGGGCTCTGAAACGAGAACACGGGGCGGGCGGGGGGAGAGCAGCAAGTGCATGAAATTGGGCCTTCGCCTGCAAAAAATTGTGTGTTCGGTCCTGGTGAAACCAGCCACTCCGCAACACGGACCTGCCCGTTCCCTGAGCCAAACCGTGTGCAGTACAAATCACACCATCCTTTTATTGATTTGTATTCCCCCGCAAGGAAAATTAAACCCACCCCAAATTTTAAGTAATGAAAACTACGGGGTCACATGGTAATTTTTTAAATAAATTCTTTAGGATTATTCTTAAGCTACTGCGGGCCCAATGGTGCTGGCAAGGGCCAGCTGCTCCTCCATGCAAACCTCTCCCTGGGACAGGGTCCATGGCTCTGCACCCCCCTCACCTCCACTCTACACTTCTCCAAGTTTCAAAAGCCTTTTTAAACGGTGATACTTCATTACAGTCAGGTGGGGGAAGTCAGCGTTAAGTTTGGGGTAAGAATTTGCTCACGTGACATTTCTGTGTCAAAATCGCTTCATTTGTTGTTAGGACAACGACGAAGACGGAGTGCAATCCTACACAAAGACCTTAATTTTGTGACTCAAACTTCTTTAATCGCGAGTTAGGATGTGATTAAAGATGGCTCTAATGGCTCCTAGTGACAGAAAGCCTGATTTTTGACTGTTTAAGCCTTTGCACAGCCTGCTGAAGAACAGTTATCATGTAATATTAATACTTTTAGCTATTTCTGGTTTACTAAAGGGATCCGAAAGAAACGACCCTCCAGGATCACCACGGCAGTAAAGCCCGATCAGACTCGGCTGCAGCGAACGGGAAGGCGCGAAGGCCAGAGCATTTCACAAATGCACTTAAAACTCAAGGCAATTGTCAAAAGAATTTCAAGGCCATTGATAAAGTGGCGTTTCATTCTCAAAAGCTTCATTTCTACATGGAAAGGTACGTTATTTAGTGCCTCAATCCTGTTTAATTTAAAGTAAACTAAAGTAAACTTGTCCTTAATTTATCTGTTCCACGGCTTTATGTTCACCATACCTGTCATGGAACATATTTGCTTAGTATTAACTAATAAACATAGCTTCTAATAAAAATACGCAAAAGAAAATGTATTGGGCAGTCATTTATCACTTGATTTGGCTGTGGTTAACAATATCAATCCATCTTTTTAAAGCAGTCCCGGTTACTTTTGGAAACACACAACCCACTGTACAAACCACAGGCACTAACACCTGAAAAGGTACAAAGCTGAGAAGCCGGATTCAAAGTTCCAGCTCCCTCCAGAACTGAGCACTTGATGTGCATTAAGAAGAATCTCTCCAGCTGCTCTCACGGAAAAATTAATCCAGTTTCAGCTCAGCAGCCTAAAACCAAACGTCCCCACAGGAAAACCAACTTCTAAGTTGGTTACGAAATAAACTTCATTACGTCTAATGAGACCAATTGTGCAGTTAACTACATAGAGATAACCCTTATTTTGGATTCTTCATTGAAAAATCTGTTTGTTTAAAAGGTACATATTTTTGAATCGACAGTGCCCTTGTTTTAACCCAGACTGCGGTACCTACAGGCCTCACGATATTTGGTGTATTTGTATGCAGTCATTTGCAGTGCTAGGAAGAGCTTTTCTCCCTGCTTCACAGCTGGGGAAATGAAGCAGACAAAAGTTAAATAATGACCCAAGGTCAGGCAGGAACTCTGCAATGAGCGTAATTACTGTGCCAGTTTGCTTCTCTGGCATATCCAATAAAGGCACTAGGAACAGGCTGGTAAAGTTAACATACAAATAACTTATTTGGGGGAAAATACCCCACGTGACATGATAAAATACTCAGATGCTTCCTTCTAAAGAATGACTTTGTGTACTTCTCTTCCTTTCAGCTTCCGTTTGCTCACCTGGGGTTGAACGTCCACAACACCCCACAGGCGCCAGCTCCGAAGAACAAGGAACACGTTCCAAGCTTTCTTACCTGCACGCAGGCAGGTCAGAAAACACAGGCGGTGCTTTCGGAGTCCTGAGAGGAGCCCACACTCACAACATTTCGAAACTTCAAACACATCGAAGGGGCTGAAACACTAAACCTTTTGAAAAAAGTGGGAAGAAACGTAATGACAAGAGGCATCTATTTAGGAAATGCCGTGCGCAGCCTTGTATTAGATTTACTGCACATATGCAAACTTTTATCCTAATACTGTGCTTTATATGTTTACGTGATTTATTTTTGAACTTGTTACCAACTCAAAGTTATACTCCTGATGTGCGGATCCAAGGGACTGCCTTTAAGGGAAGGACTTGTCCAAATTGCCCTTTTTTTGACAGTTTAACAGAAAAAAACAAAGAATTTAAGGCAGCAGTGGTGTTTGTATTATTAATCTATAAGATTAGAAAAAGAAAAAACTTCCGATAATACATAACAATTAATGAAATAATTCTATGTATTTAATATAAAAATGTTGTCTGGGAGTGTTTACTCCCAGACAGTTAATTCCTTCAGTTTAACAGCACAAAAGGAAACAAGTTGATATGCAAATATAAAAGCACCGTAACATTGCAGCAGGACCATGAATGTCAGGAGGAAATGTAGATTTTCCCTCATCAATAGGAAACAGCAAAGACAGAGACAACATCGCTCACCCGCGCTGACGCCCTCCAGAAGCCACCCGACCACAACGCGGTTTGAGCTCTGAGAAACAAGAGTTAATTGTGCTCGCAGGCTGGGCCGTGTTAAGAAAGGCAAGAAATTGATACGATTGTGGAGAACATGGGCCTGTGATCATTTATTTCAAATTTCTAGCAGTTCCAAGGGAACCACCTACATCACAGGCAGAGGATTTTATATACTCTAAATAAAAAGGACCCACATCCAAGTGGAAAGCAATGAAAGGATTCATTCCCAGACTGGGAATAAAGTCTTATACTTATTATGCAGCTTTATTTCACCACATAAGTCCAGAAGTGTTTGCTTTTCACAACCTGAAGCCACTCACAACGAAATTTTACTCGGTAGTTTTCTACTCCTCACATTTTCCTGCCTATGGGAGAGCTGGTTTTTAATATTTTGTATCATCAGACATTTAGCTGGGTACTTACATGGTCCTCAACCCTGTGATATCTAATTTGTGCCCTTCTGTCTTGAAATGCTTAGGGCCTAATCTAGTGAATTGATTGGACTTGGGTTAGATTCTCTCTGAATTACAATGATCAGACATCAGCAAAAGCACTGGGAGACGCTGGACGTTACTGTGGGAGATGCTGGTCCCACAACGGAGATCTGGAGGAGGGAGACGTACAGATCCGACGGAAGGAGCAGCAGTTCTCAGGCACTGCCTGAGTATTTAAATACTTATTTCTCTCCCAGTTCTGAAACACTGCGTGTCACTATATGCTACCTCTGCGCAAAGCTCACCAGATGGCATTTAGCTTCTATATGGGGATGTAATTAAAACAGACCCTTGGAGAGAGTTACTCTGCAAAGAAAAACTGACGTTAAGATGAATTGACTCTCATCTTCTCTAAATACCTAGGTGAAAACCAGTTTTTAAACATGGTATCTAACAGCCAAAGCCCTTTTCTGAATGCTACTAATCAAATAAAATGCTCTTTTGTCCAAAGAGCCACGTCTGCCTCCGAGTGGGCTGACGTTCCAGCACCAGAACAAGGAGGCGAAGAGAGCAAAAAGCTCTGCAGAACAATTGCCTTCTACGAAGCCGCCATGCAAGGCGGGCGGATTTCGGTTCTGTTTGCTGGTTTTTGTTTCACACACATAACGCGTTGTTCTTTTCTGCTTTCTCTCCTTTTCGTCACTGCACCCAAGCACAACTGCTGGGGAAATGCCTGTGGTTTCTGCAAAGAGATAGAGTTGTTGGACTAACTGTGGGCCCAGAACTTCCATCAAATCAGCAGAGCGCTGCTGAGAGCTGATGAGTCTACCGGGGTGATCTAATTAGGAATCCACAAAGCGCCAAAGCTCCATAAGGCAATTCCACACTCTCTTCCCATCTGAGAACTGTTGAACACGAAACAGCTGGATGCACGGCACAAGTAGATCACCTATATGCAGAAAACTTTACAAATAGCTACAGACCAAGGGATTTATTCATTTGGCATTATGTATAAAAAATTTAACTACACCTTTTACCCCCTTCTCAAATTGTGTTTCATATTTGTATTACTAAGCGATAAACTAGTACAGTAAATCTAGCCAGGCAATGAATAATGACTTTTCCAGCAGAGGAATCAATCAGGATGCAGTAAGCACAGTCAGATGTTGCTATGACACTGAGCAGCTAATGTGAAAAGCTGACAAAAAGCGAAATATTTGAATATGTTTTGCAATGGCTTTAAAAAGTATTTCATTATATTACCGTTTGTACCTATTTCTATATCAGATCCCGTTCTCTGAACTGTGTTGAGCTCTTCCGTAAGGAAAAGCAGGACAGTACTTGATACAAGAGGATCCATATGAGCTGGATCTGAGCACAGATCCAAGACCAACAGCCTCAGGAGCTCAACCAGAGAGTAGGAGAACTCGGGATTAACAACACGTCTGGAAACAGGGGAGCCAAGACCAGATTAACAACCACGAAGGGACCAGAGAAAGTGCCTCACTATTTAGTTTGAAGCAGTTGTACTTATTAATCCACCGGGAAACAGCACCACAAAAAAAGACAAACCACACCTAGTCCAAGGAGATTAATGAGCGTATGTCAAGGTGTTGCAAAATTTAGCCCTCAAATATATCAGCTGTCAAGGACATTATAACAGTAACAGTGATAGATGATCAGGACTTGGCCAGAACACTGGTATCTCAGCTCCGAGAGAACAAAGGGAGAAATTTGCACATTTTACCTTTAGCTGTAGAAGAAGAAAAAGAAGTTCCGAGAGGGCAGTTTCCAGGGACTCACCCAGAACATGGGCAGAGAAAAATTAAGCAAAAAGAAGAAAAAAAGAAGTGCTGAAACAGAAGTATGAAAGAGAGGAAGGAGATTACCCGGGGTCCAGGGAAAGATGAGACAACAGCACCAGGAGGTCGAAACTCTGAGTCAGTTGGGGTCATGAGATCGGCCATAGCTACAAAGAAGATCGGAGAGTCTCAAGTTTTAGGAAGAAAGATGCTGGCAAGGATGTGATCATTTGCAAAACTCACGTAAAACATGAATGAGAATATTGAAATTGAATATAAGTTTTTGCTATCGAAATAACTGTAGAAAAAGCAGGCTACGGAACAGACCACAACAGTGAAGAAAAGCTACAGGAAAATGCATCTCACTTGTTTTTCCTCTCATGTTGAAGACAGTAACTCTTTCCAGTATCTCTCTATTTAAGGTGTGGAGCATTTGTGGGGACAGCCCTATGTACCAGGAGACAGGCGGCGCCATCATAGACATCAGCTTTGGAGGGACTACAAGGCAGGATGGGATCCCTGCAAGTGTTCTTGGAAACCGCAGGAATTGTATCTAAAGGTCACTCCATGTCCTTCACATTCTTTAACCTTGATAACTCAATCAACGGGCTCTGTTGAGACACAGAGGTTACAGAACACAGAACATCGACTCAGGTGTGATAGAAACGGATGACAAATACATATCTCTAAATACACCACTAGAAACCGTTTCTTCCCTACTGAAATTTTTAGATACTTTTACAGCATTTTTTCTAAACTATCAAACCAGTTTTCATAAAGGTAATTCAGCTCCTGTGCCTGCAGTCTCTATTTCATTACTGGTGCTCTAGCAATGTGGTTTAATCCCTCACTCTCCAAATTCTTTATGAAACAATATGCTTACAACAAATTATAATCCTTATTGACAAGCAATCCACTAAAAGCAAGATTATATTCCCAGGAGGCTTATATGGGAAAAAAAAATTTGGTTTCTTTAGGCTCTGGAAAGAAAACTTATAAAACAACACTAATAAAACCAACCTATTTGCTCTAGAATAGTTACTTTGAAGTGTAATTGATTTTGCAGGGAATCAATTGTAGAATTAGAGGTTCATTATTTGTTATCTTAACCCTTCCAAAATGCTGGCTTCCTACCAGGTCGAACGGATTCTAAGAAAATAGCAACTCCAATTTAAAATCTCTCTTTGAGTCTTTATAATCGTAAAGCCTTTCTAATTTTCACCCCTCAAATTCGTCATCTGAAGCCATTTCGGCACGTACAGGGATTCTTATCAAGCCGCTGATCTATTTCTCCCGACTAACAGCTTGAATGTTTTATGTCATCCAACACGATTTAATACAAAGACACCTCTTTTGTGGCTGGTACTCAACCAACAAAAGTATAAAGTCTTTTTTTATCGTGTTCGCTGCTATTTCCATGAGCACTTCTGCAAATTAAACGGTGATAAAGTGAAACTCTTATGTATGCTTTGTCAGAAGTCTGCCTTCAATTTTTGTTTTAAAATGAAGTGAGAAGAGACAGTCACCTTTATTTTTATAAACATAATAAGCAACCTTTTTCCCTTTGAAAGGTGCATTAGCACTTAGTTGGGGACTGGCAGTGAACTGGACGGGACCTCACACGCTCCCTGAGCTAAAGATTTATAATGTAGATAGACAGCGCAATCTATTTTCGGGAAAAAACTTCAGCCTCCAAAACTTGCTGCATCCATGTCATCACCGGTTTAAAATTAATTGTCAGCAATGGTCTGAAGAGACCTTTTGGAGCACAGATGAGGCAGATAAATAAACGCAGCAAATCCTGTGCTCTGAAGTGGGAATAATGGAGCACGCTAGGAAATCCATCTGCTCAACTGTTTAGAAGCTTTTTGCCACCTTTGGCAGGATCAGCAACCCCACTTCGCCTAAAGATACGTGCAGGAAAAATTTAGCACGACATTATTTACGTAACTCCTGATGATTTTCAAGTGAACTCGTTAGATGCGAAGCGCTTATTTTCCTGGCTGACTCCGTGAAGGGATGCGGCCAAAAAGCGAGCGCTTGTACAGAGCCGCAAATCTTAAACCTTGGACCCAACGCGGCTGCTCGGAGGCCACAAGTGTCACCACCCACAGTTTGGGGCCGACAACAGAGGGAAATTTCTGCTCTGGCGGTGCCAGGCCCCTCGGCATCACTGGGATGATCACTCCCCTTACACTGCACCAAGCAGGATGTTCAAAGGGGTTTGCAAACACAGTTCCCCTTCAGCCACTTTGGGAACTTGTTTTAACTTCCATTTAAATACATTATTAAAGCGCAAGTGAGGAGCAACCCGTCTTTTCTCCATGGAAGGACCATCTAATTTATAAATAGAATAATCTGAACTGCATTGTCTTTTACATTATTATTTAAATAATTTGAAATATTTCCCTTTTATTTTGCCCTACCTGGTTTTAGTCAGAGTTCTGAAGCAATCAGGAATCTTTAGTATCAGTTATTGAACTATCATGTAACTCGGACTAATTCCATGGAAGAGACAGACCATACCCACCACACTTAAATCGATGAAAATACACCTTACAAAGACCCAGCCTAGAGAATTACCTTAAAAACCAACAACCCCCAAACCAACCATGGAATAGCTTTAGTCCCTTGGGTCCGAAACTCATCAGGTCTGAGCTGATTGCCACCCACCACTCAGTTCCCTTCGCCACAGAGAAGTAAAACTAATTAACCCACCTTATTACTACAAGAAAACGCAGTGTCTATGTCCTTATTTATAAAACTTACAGCTATTATTAGATACTCTCTGACTTCTCCCTCTGATTTTTGCAATACTGAAGAGACAACACAAAGAAAACATCAAATGGAATGCCTGCTTTTACATTAAAGGAATTAAAAATTAATAAACATGGCTGAGATGATGGCAAACAGGTCATGGAAGCCCATTTGGAATCATGCACGTTTTCAATTACAAAATGAAAATAAGCCATAATACTGAGAATCTGTGAAATGCAACCAATGAGGCCAAGAGAAGGAAAGTTTACTTAACAAAGGTAATAATATATCATTTTAATAAGACTGAAATTTACCGATATGTTAAGTATAGGCTTGAAATGAAGGCAGCACCTGAGCTCTGGCTCCAGCTCCTCCTAACTAAATTTATAGCAAGATCACATTCAGGTAAACAAAAAACAAGCAATACCTACATACGGTGTGGGATACCAGGTATTCTGCAACTGAATAACATAAAAATGATATAATAATACGGCGTAGATTTTATTTATTGATTCTTTGAGAGTTTATTGATACCACCTTGCTTTAGAGCTGAGCCAGGTATGTCATGGCCCACACGAAGCAGCACCATCTGAGCTCCCGCATCCTCTGCTGTCTGGAGCTCATTTATCCCCAGTAACTCCAGTTCCAACCAGTGGTGTGCAGACAGTCCCTTTTCTCTTCTATGACAGAGCTTTTCTAGGAACACGCTGCTCCATTTTAGCCGCCCTCTGTCTGTAAAAGGTCACCGCTTCACTGAGGATAAAGCATTTGTTAACATTAAGAATGCTGCACAAATTCAAAGATGAATAAACAGATTACAGCTTTCTTTTAAGCAGAGCAGTGGTTTCAGGATATAAGATTTAGTTTATTATGGGCGACACACACGCATCGAGGGAGGTATCTCATAGAGAAGATGTTCTGCAAGTCAGTTTTAAGAGAGCCCAGAACTGCCTGATTACGGCACATCACTCCAGTTTCTATGGGGTTTGTGACAGGTTGCCCGGAGTCGGTGCCAGGAGACCTGTGTATCTTTTCCAACTGAATTTATGGCACTCCAAATATAAAGGCTTTACAACGCTATATTTTACTTGCCTTTTAATGGCTGGAAGGAGAGAAGTGTTGTTACTCCTGCTGCCAAGATTCTTCAGCTCCAAAAGTGCAGCAGCTACTTTTAGATCAGAGAGTCCTCAGATTCAACCCCCACAAAGTTTCTTCTCTATACATTACGTCTGTTTTGGAGCGTTGTAATGCTGTGAACTCCATAATGAATATTAATATAGCCTTTGGGGGGATTTGTTCTGTTTCTGCTATGCCTCCCGTATTATGGAGCACTTTTAAATCTCCAATAGCAGTTTATCATATCAGAGAAAAGCAATTCATTGTGGCCCAGCACAACGGCTGCACACACAAACCCATGTACTCAAAACCACCTTAATTACCTCCCCTGCCTTCTTCCCATGAATGTATTCTTTCACAAGACATGAACTATGGCTGACTCGTACTGCTGTACTTTAAAAAAACCACACAGCAAAGCAGCCCTGCTGGTCTCCCACACCTCTGCAACATTTCTAAAGAATGAATTACTCCTCCCGTGGCGTCCCAGACTGACTCAAAACCACAAGCTGTTTAATATCCAACACCAGACATACAAAGGAAAAAACAAATGGAACACAGCAAGAGGTCAGCAGCGAATACTCGTGACACCAAAGCCTGAGGAGCTAAGCTAGTCTTCAGAGGCAGCCAAGGGCTTGAAAAGGAATAGGAGAAATATTTCTAACAACACACAGGTGTAAAAACCACATGGAAAGATTGGGGAGGTAGGAAACAGCAGAGAGTGAGTCACAGAAATACTTGAAGATTGCCCCAAGGAGCCCAACCTGAAGCCCTCGCATGGAAAACCAGGTTCTTTATGTCACATTTACACAGAAAAACAGGTGCCTGGAAGGACAACGCGCAGTGAAACCCAGCCAAGCGCGGTCCCTGCCCCACGTCCCCTCTGTCCTTCCCACCGGCTCCAGGGCGAGCTCACGCCTGTAGATACCAGCTGAAAAACACAGGTTCTGCCCATTCAGCTTCCCGAAGCAGCTCCTGGCAGCACATGAAGTGTCAGGGCAGGAGGAAAGGAAGGTCGGGGCAGAAACGAGGGGAAACGGCCTCTTTCAGATCAGCCTGACGCCCCAGCTCACACCCTGGTGCCTTCTGCTAAAGCAGCGCTGTTCAGCAGATTTGCTGCCTGACGTGCGCCTCGGCGAGAAGGACAAACCCCTGCGCAGTCTCAGCCGTCCCGCTGGAATAAATCAGTGTATTTTTTCCTTTAGAGTGAAGCAGCTGTGAGCACAAGCTGAGAAGAGAGGCTGGAACAGGTGGAGCCCCAGTATGGTGCTCCCTTGCCCGGCCTGGGCTCACCTGGGGTCGGATCTCGGTGAGCACTGGCTGGTGGCTTTGAACTAGTTGCTTTTTCACGGGAAAGAACACACAGCTCGTTAGAGAAAGTGCTCTCATCTCGGTGGAGAAGCTCTGCAGGGTTTTATTTTTCTTGCTTGCTTGTTTGCTATGATTTGGCAGGTTATAAACAAAAGCCAGCCACACAAAAGCACCCATCTTTCGGCTTAGAGAGGTAACGCTGCATAAAACAACCTCATTCCAGTCTGGTCGGCCGACAAGGTGCTGGGTTTTTATTAGGACAGTACCCAGGGGGGACTGTAGAATTAGGAATGCCCCCTCTTTTTTTTTTTAGCACAGTGAAGCTGTGGAGGAAGCAAAGTCCATGGAGAGTTAAGGGAACACTGAGCCAGAAAACTTTCAACTCCAATGGTTTGAGTGTCCAGAAAAAGAAGCAGGAGAGGCAGAAGGTGGCTGTACCAGCGAAAAGGGCAGATCCGGTCTAAAACAGAGCACCCCGCGCTAGAGGATTTTTCAGACCTGCATATTGATGCAAAGTAATTTAGTGCGAACAAATTAGATGTCAATCTACCGGAACTTCTGCATAGAAATCAGCCTTAAGAAAGTACCGGCTGCGGAACGCTGGTTAGAGCTAGTTTTGATGAGCTTGGAAAGAAACCTACTCTGACTCTAAATCCAAAGCAGGAGGCTTTATATACGGCAAATTTCCTGCCGACACCCGGTCTGACCTCAGCCGGTATCACTCACTGCACATGAGCGCTTTCACACTGTGTCCAGAAATGTTCTACCATAACTGGTTTTTTCTTCTTCTTTTTAAAGAAGGTACAACACACTCCACTAAGAGCCACCAAAATACATGTATTTACCGTATTAAAGGTTTTCTGAAGCTTTCAGACAAATGTTTTGGCACAAAAATTCAGAATTACTAGGACATTTTTCTTTCTACTAGCATCTACAATTTACAGAACTAATCAGAACCTGTCAAATATTTTAAGTGCTCCCGTTAAAACAACATTTGCACTGAGCTTTCAGCCACACAGTTTGATCCTGTTCACTAGTCACTTGGTGATGGGGTAAGAACGGCTAAATCACAGCAAATTTCCCGTCTTGAAACTTCTTGCTGCCTCCAGCAGAACAGCAGTTTGCGTTTCAGACTTTCCTGTATTTCGTTCTTGTCACAAATGGCATCTGAATTTAGCACGAAACCTAAATGAACTATTGACATTTTTGCTGTGTTAAGTCTTAGGCAAACATTTTCTGTCCAAAATCACACTGAGAATTTTTGTTTCTGTATGTAAAGACTAGGACTTGTGAGCAAGCGTGCATGCCTGTTTGTGTATAAATATTACGTGTACCTGACATATATTCCTCGTCTCAGTGACTAGCAGACTAAATGAGAAGACACATCACCTGAGAAAGCTGACAAATACATTTCCGGTAATGCTTGGACAGCTCAGGATGGTCCCTCTCTCCAGACACCGCGTCTCTAACCGAACAGCAGGAGGAGGATTGTGGGCACAGAGACTTCGTCACGGAGAAAGAATTAAGTTGCGTTTACTTCTGTCATTTGTGGTAAAAAAATAAAGTGGTGGCCTTTTTGATAAAACAAAGCAAGGACTACTTACTGGAAAGCATTTATATATCTATATATATAAAGCCCTACCTTGGAAGAAATATATATTTCATTTAAGGTATTTTAAGAGTATGAACTGGATCTTAATGCATCACAAAGCAAACTTTCTTCCCTGCGAGGCAGTTCCAGGGGAGTGATTACTGTGACCACCGCTTGAACGTGTCCTCACATATTCAAGACACCACACGGGGTTAAGTGTTCCTAGAACACGGTGACACATTTTCTCCCGATTACAAACAGGACACTTCAGCGCAAAGTTTATGGGGGAGAAAGCATGAAGCAGATGGGGAATAACATCACATGAACTCAGGCGAGAGCAGCTTGCAACAGGCTGCATCCGAGAGACGTCCTGCCACAGAGAAACTCTCCAACTGGAAACTAGTCAAATGAAAAATTATAGGTGTTTCTAGTCAGTGTTGTACTGGGAGGCCAGAGAAACTTCACAACTGGGGAATCCATCGCAGTGACCACACTGCAAAGATTCATCCACTCCCTCCCAGCGCTGCCCACTGGCTGCAGATGAGAGACGTCCTGCCACAGAGAAACTCTCCAGCTTTTCCACGTGCAGCTTTTCCACGTGCAAAAGTCTTTTTAGAACAGTTTGAGCTTCAGCGTTTGACTTCGATTTTGAAATTTCTTTTTCCTACTCAGTCACCCAACAGATTTTGCAAACAAATAGGTGTTTGTGTCACAGGACAAATCAGAGCATTTTAGGTAATTATGCAACACCTTTTTCTGTTGTAGCTATGTATAATATTTTGAGGTCTATTGGAACAGCAAGACCATTATTCTTCTCCCTTATTGAACTGCATACTGAAGAAACTGCTTCTGTCCAGTCAAAATACTGTCAAATTACAGACGAGTTCTGTTTCAGCTTCTGCTTTTGCTTCTGTGAGAAAAATAAGATTAATCCAAACTACTTCAATATTTTTCCCAGACAGACTTGCTCTGCTAGCAAGCGTCATTCAGTTTGCCTCACAGCTGCAATGGTCATTCCCAAAAAGTGTTTTTCCATGTCTCTCTGTCTTAGAATAAGATGTTTTCTTGCAACACAGCTGCTCAGTTGATAAATTTAAGAAACAGTCTCCGAACCAGAAGTAAACTGCTGCATGATTTCTGCAAAGTAGTTCAGAAATTTAAAAATACAATAATCATGGTTTTAGCCCAGTAAATAAGAATTAAGTTCAGACTGAAAAGCTGTAGTTATTAGAGATTAACAGCCTTTATAATATGGCAAAAGTTTCTCTTCTATCTTCTCTCAATATGTAAAGAATTGAAAGTCAGTTTTTCAAACTTTTCAAAAAGCAAATGAGCCCTGAATGCTGGAAGCCAATGGAATTGATATTTACCATGGGATGGTCATCACCTCACAACCAGACTAAAGCTTTACAGGACTGAGGGAGATCAAATAATCACAGAGCATGAGTATGGCTATATTCACATTTTAAAACTGCATGATTTCTCTGAAGAGAAGTGATCTAGTAAGATGGCATTAAGATTTGACTGATAAATCCAATAGAAAATACAAAACTATTTTAAAGGATTGTGTGTACAATAGATACTCAAAATATTGTGAAAGTGAAATGTGGTTTCCACAATGAAAGAATTAGTGAAACAAGTTTTTATATACCACCATTCCATTTCAATGGCAGATTTAATAAACACAGCGAATGCTGAACTCTGACGTGTTAACACAGCTTCACAGAGCTACTAAAAAACCCCACAACATTTCCTATGTTTTCACTTGGAACAATTTAAAATAACAAATCTTCAAGACCCTCTTGACTAAGAGACCTAAACAACAATAAAGCTCACAGATCCTTCTTCATCTGCTACACAGTCTGTTTTGACTTCTCCACTCCTGACATTTGGCTCTGGGAAATTCTGTCGATGAGCAGCTGTAGCCTTCAAATAGCAAATTTTCACCAACATCTCTTGCTCTTTTTCACTTGGTGAAATACCACAATGTTTCCTTCAAGTATTCTTATATTTTTGCTACAGAAATCTCCACCTTTCCTTTAACAGAGAAGAAATCATGGTTAAGTGAGTTCCTAAGCCATCTTCCGACAGCCAAAGAAGAACTAAAAGCACCACCTGGGAGAACCATGAGAGGATGGATCACCAGTCCTGGGCATCCTAACAAAAAGCAGAGATGAACTGGGTGCAGCTGCACACCACTGCAGTTCTGATCATCTTTGTGCTCCTCCTCATCTCTTTTCTTACATACTCATGTTAAATCTTTCATTTTTGGTCTAAAAGTTCTGTTTCATCTAGATGAATGCCTTGCAAGTAAAGAAGCTTTGAGAACTTTCATCTGCAGTGGGAAAGGCAGCGGGTGCACCAGGATGACAACCAGGGAGAGATGAATTATTCAGCCAACATAAATCTACAATTTTTACTGTATGGGCAACTTAAAAAATGTATGAACTTCGCTTTTAGGGCAGTTCTAAGCAACTGTCATGAAGTGGGAGCGAAAAGTTATGCCAACAAACTCTCCAATCTCCTCCTTTGCCTTATTTCTCAGTGGCAAAAAATGTGTTGATCGTAATGGTTCCCATTTTGATTAATGAAGATGTGTTTGAGCCTAGACATGATGATTTAAGATTCATGGGCTGAAACTGCAATTACTTTTGCACCAACACGACAAGGATTCCAGACTAACCATCCCCTATAGTCAAATCACAAGCAAGTTGTAGACCTATAAGCAACAAAAGCAAAACATCACTGATCTTAAACATATACATATAGAGGAACAGATTTCATTTTAAAGAAGACCTCTCTTAGCTGTTAATAAACCTCTATTAAATATACTTTCAGGGTATGAAACATTTATGGCTATTATCTGTTTTCCACTTTAAAAAAACAGCAGCATTTTGGAGCCTGACCTCCTACTATTCAAGTACACACTATGACCAAACACGCAGAATGTTTCTCCCCACATTTGGTCCATTAAATGACTGTGCGCACAAATTTCTTGTCCAGAAAGAAAGAGGAATTACTAACTCTGATGAAATCCAGATACAGTGCTGGTTTGTTCTTTGCAAGCTTCCCTATTCATGTTCCAAATCCATCTAAATCCAGGTGGTCAAATTCAGATTGGAATTCAGTTTTCAAGACAGGATACGAGGGTTTAAAGCCTGTACTTAAAAAGCTGTATATAAAATAACAAAACCTAATATCCATAGAATGAGTAATTAGTACTAAATTCCCTCATACAGTAGAATGCGAAACAGCACTTTTCTCCTCTCTTACTCGCTAGAAACCCCACTCCTTCCTAACGAACAACGATCCGGTTTCATGCACAAATACCAAGTATTAACTCCCGCAAGAACTAACAAACATTTCATTTGAGCAGTTAAACATTTCAATGTTGATGCTGGCAAAAATGAAGAGGAATTAAGTAGGTCTGGTGGAGACAGCAGAAGATATATTTACACTGAAGATAATCTACACTAGTGTTCTGAAGTGCTAATTTTAAAAGCTGCTTTGCGTACTGCTAGCATGTGGCTGTTGTGAGATGGAGACCCACACGGGCTAATTTTACACATCTTTATTCAGACTCAAGGAGCGGTGGAACTGCTACACGAGCCTTGGCACTCGGGCTGGTCCAGACAAGCTCGCACATGCCACCGGCACCACGGTGACGTTGGTCCTAACTCCCACAACCTGATCCGATGGTGCATTCCATTGCAATGTTTCTCCTCTTCTTAAGAAACACTTAGAACGAGTGTTAAATCCACTGTAGCCTCAGGCTTCTGTACAAGATGCTCTTTTTTTTCCTGATAAAGAACTCACATGGCGAAGCAGGAGTTGGCTCTCTGCAAATCTTAAGTACATTACTAAGCTGTACAGCAATTAGAAGAGAGATACTGGTACCCAAGGCTTTGCAATTTTTCTTATATCACCTCTCAGGCCAATATAGGAATACCAAATATTATGAAATACATAGAAATATATTAAGAGCCTGTGCATCTCGCTCACACAACAGCCATCTTTTTCACTTCTGTCCCAAACCGCACAGAGCTCTTCTATCAAGAGCTTTGGAAACAACACAACTGGAAACAAAAGAGGCTGAGAAATACCTAAGAAAACTCAGAAATTTATGTTCACAGCTTCTTCCACGCACACAGACGTTTTTGCGTTGTCACTGCTGCTGTCTGGGCGGGTGGTGGATTTCATCAGCGGGTCCTGGAGAAGGAGCCGTCGAGCTGCAGGAGCAGTGGTGTTTGCGATGGTTCCACACAAGCGCACACAAAGCCACCTTCCAGCAGTGAATTCAGTGTATGGGTCCGTCTTGATCCTTGTTTCAGCCTTTGTTTCAGGCTCAAAGAGATGTCCTTATCGTTACCAGAGTGAATCAAGAAACAAATGAACAGATTTTGGTTTTTCTCTACAAAGGAAGGGAAAATACTTGTTTCACTTTTATTTTTTAAACCTCCCCTCAAATCTCACTTTGGACCGATGAGATCTTCAGTTTCTACCCTTTGATCAATTAAGAAGTGGAAGCTCTTTTTATGCTGTGAAGAGTGTCCCACCACGCTATGAATTCTGCTAAGGAAAAGGGAAAACAGGGGTAAGAAAACCCGCACTTACACCTCCCCTGTCAGGTACATGGCCCATGGATCGCCAGGTATCTGACAGGTGGGTGAGGTGGGCACCAGGCAGGTAAACTCATCCTTCCTTTGGTCCCATTGGAATTGAGCTGTAATCTAAAATATCTCAAGTTCATGCGAATGAGAGATCATGAACATGCTTACTAATTCCAAGTGGTTCAAATGGTCTCAACTACTGAAAATTACCATATTTCTCACAGGAAGGTTGCACAACAGGGACAGGTCAAGGACTATGAACTTCATTTGGTGGCACCATTGGCCTTATATCTCTTAGTGATGTGCAGGAAACAGTGATAACTCCTAAAGCAGCTCAGATGCTTCTCTGATTTATCAACCTAAAGCATCAAACCTGAAGAGAGTTACAAGGAAAAACTGCAGAGCACTGGGGGCATGAATCTTGGGCCAGAGCTTTCAAAATCCAGATGCAACGAGGTGCTGGCACAAGGTCCTGAGGTACTTCGATGGGAACTGTGCACCCCAGGACACCGGCATCTGCAGAGATACTTTAGTAAAAAACCCTTTCCTGGAGTGTTTTGACTCATCTTCTTCCTTTAAAGATAGCTTCATGACAGGCTCCTGAACTCTGACACTTAAGTAAGTTCTTGGGTATTACAGCTCAATGATTGCAGTAGAGACACCGACGGTGACGCATTTTGAAATTGTTTATTGGGGAATCTAAGTCCGGTTTCCTCTCCGCATGTGGCTATACAGAAGCATGGTAAAACACAGCCTGCCCCCATTTAAACTCATTTAATTTCCTTTTATTGTTCCCAACTCATCCGTCTTCCCCTTCGAATGCCCCTCACTGCTAAGGGCAGTTTTCTTGCAATACAGCGCTTTAATTCAAGAAAGATCAGGTGGTCTTAAATGTTTCACTAACGTAACTTCGAAAGGCAAAACCACGTAACTAGATCTTCTGGGGCATTTTCATGAGAGGAATAAAAAAATAAAAACCCCTACATTCCCTAATTTAACTTCTCTTTCCTTGTTTAAATCAGAAGACACTACCCACACTCACTTCCAGCTTCCACATGGCTGCTGTGTTCACACCCCCAGCCTCTTAGAAGTTGGTCTCCTGGATCAAAAGGTTCCAGGAGATTTTAGTCTTGCAGAACATTTATTTAACTCCCAACACCAGAAAATTAGAGAGAAGAAAGAGTTCTGCCTCAGGAACCCACACCACAACACCTGCAGCAGTTAAATTGCAAGCAATGGATTGTTTGCAGCGACTCCCCTTTACGTTGCTCAAGAGAGGACAAATTACGCCAAGTTTTAAAGTCTTGCCATTAGCTCCTTACACTGAAAGACTCTTGTTGGCAAAGAAAGGAAACACCAGGCTCCCCTTCCAGAGAAGCAGGTGAGCACTGAGATTATGTTCAGCTTCTGCCCCTACTGAGCACCACAGAAAAGGGCTGGAAGCTCTGGGGTTTAATTCAGTTAACTGGTTACGTTGGGTGGACCCTTTCTCCTCCAGCAATGACTGATGAAGCATCAGGCTCACAGGTCACACGTGTGATGAGTTCGTGACGTCCACAGTCGAGTTGCAGCAATAAAATCACCCACCAGCACCAGGAGTTCGCTTAGCGAGAAACCAGCTGTGCTGCTCACGCCCAGCAGCGCCGGTCGGTGTCTAACAGCTGCCCAGCTGCTCGCACTCGGGCCTTGCTGCTTACATCACTTTTTAAAGCAAAAAATCCATTTCAGAACAAAAAGCTGAAAGAATTCATTCGCAACATGACAAACAGCAGCACAGTGCTTGCCCCAGGTTCAGATCAGGGTTTCTCACAGCAACAGGGACACGTCAGTAATGTTATTTTAGCATGAAAGGCAACCACCAAGATCCACGGTACCGATGTGAAATAAGAACTGACGCTGCTGGGTCTGAGGTGTCGTTACTTTCTTAATAACCACATCAAGAAAAGAAACTGAAGGCTGCAAAACCCAGCAGGTAGGTGATGGTGTCACATTAAATAAGGGAAGGCACATGGTTAACGGTGTCGGTGTCTGACAGAGAGAATAAAGGAGCAGTTGCACCTGGGAGAGAAGGAGATGGGGACTATAAAGTTCTATTTTCAGCTGTGTTACTGACTTGTATCAGATCAGCCAAGGCACATAAGCAGAAATTTAAGCCTGTAAAGTGATCTGAAAACACCTGTTTGCAGAGGTATAATATGGTTTTGTGACACGCTTTGGAAACACTTTGAATCAGAAGCACAGCGAGGTCAACTCAAAGCCGCTGTGACAGACAAAATGTTTTCAGTTTGTATATAAAAAAGCCCTCAATTAAATGGTGCTCATCACTGAAATAGTATATAGTTAGTCCTCCTATCAACTGGGATGCTGGGAAATTCAGTAACAAAACATTCCAGTAAAAATATCTCTCTTCACTATAATAGGTTTGAGGTTATGGCCTTTCATATTATTCATCAACATGATTTTCACCTTCCTTCACAGTCAGGCTTTTCCTTAATAAGAGACGCACAACCCACATGCCAAAAAAGCTTTTAAAACCTACATTTGAAACAACTAATTCCAATATGCAGCTGGATACACTTTCTCCTGGCTCTCCCGCCACGGCATCACCGTGTTGTTTGTAGAAGCAGCTCTCTCAGTTGCCAGCCTCGAAAGTTTACACAAACACGTTAGAATATTCAAACTCCAACTCGCACCACTTAAAAGCGTGGAGTACAAAATCCAACACATCCCAAGAGATATCCTCATTTACTCAGAGTATTTTTCTCGTCATCACACACAGACCTGCAACCGGGACCAGTGTGCAGCGACTGTCTTGAGCTGCTCTATGACCCCACCAGACAGACTCGTTCTGTTCTTCACAGGGAGGCCTCTTATTTAGCTTTTTGTTCTTCTTTTCTTTATAGTTACGATACCCACGCAGAAACATGACCAAAAAAAAATAAAATAAAATAAAATCACCAAAGAAAAAAAATCATAGTAAATACCATTCTCATTTTCAGAAACAATGAAAATTAAAAAATACTGTGAATTGACATATCAGGATACATAATTGCTAAAATAAATACTAAGGCCAAAAAAAAAATTCAGATTGATGATTTAAATATTTTGTTAATTTAAACCATCACAGAGAGTGTTTATTTAAAGCAGTGATTGAAATAATTCCATCCCGGAGGCAAGAGATTGCTTCTGCCCTCAAAGTTAAAAATAATATCACCATTAACCTCAGCAACAATTTTCTAATTGCCAAAGATTACAAATCTTTTATGCAACATTCATCCACTGAGAATTCAATCACTCTACTTCGCCTTCCAAACCCGCTACTGTCATAGTAGCTGTAAGGAAAGTCCCTTTTAAAAAATAAGTCAAAATTATGTGATGTATTTTATATGAAAGCAGAAAATATTTTGCAAAATGAAGAAGCCTGTCATACCAACCTCTGTGTAAATTAATGTAGCACCTCACATCACAATTTACGCATGAAACATGGGCAAGAAGCGGGGCTGCTTGGAGCTCTTCTCTGACACGTCGATGCCAATTGGCGCTATGAACAGGCAGCTGGTCCCGCGTTTTGTTCTCGAAGCCCCGAGCAATAAGCACTGTGGCCACATCCCAGCAAAGCAGGGGCCGGCAGCAGAAACAAAGCGGGTAAAGTTTAGTTTTCAGAGCACCCTGAGTTAAAAAACTGTCAGTGCTCTTTGCAGAGCTACGAAGAAACGCTGCCAAAATGCACACTCGTGCTCTCTGTTTCTCTCAAACATGCACAGAGATAAACCAGCATTCATCCTAAACTGCAGAAATAACCCTCACATGTATACCTCTCGCATTTTGGATCTCAGGCACTATATTAATACAAACAATGGTACAGTGAAACAGAGTTGTTTTCCTATAGCTGCCTGGTGATTTTGCTAGGACAGATTGTTATTAAATACATCCAGTCTTCCAGCAATCTAAAATTAAGGCAAGCTAGGGTGCAAAACCACACACAATTCTCCCTTTTCTCCTCTACTCACATTCTTGCCTTCAAGTCTCAAGCTCCACTTCTCATCTCTCTCGCTCTCCTCCTGCGTCAGAGCCCCTGAGCCTCGTTATTCCAGTAAGAACACTGGATGCTTCCAATTGCATGGCCAGAAAAGGTAGAGACGGCTTTTTTTTTCAAGCAGTTAGTAAAGATGTACTTTCCTTGTCCTGGTTCAGGAATCCCAGCAGAATCCTGCCCCCAGACAAGGGGCTGAGTCCTCGTGGCAGCAGCTGTGAGCAGGTGTCTGAGCATCACGGTCCCAGTACCAGGTGATCATTAGCATGGGCCTTTCTCAATAAAGTCTTGCTTAATCTCAATTAGAGGAGAACATGAGTTATTACATGTACCGTAATCCTGTGTATGACTTCGGTCAGTTTGGTGTCTCCCAGTTAGTGAGATTGTCTCCTTACCAGCCTTGCTGCTTCTCTCCTCCTCATTAACTAGACACTGTTTTTATCTACCCTGTAGTGATTTTCCTGCTCCTCCCTGTGTCTTTTCCCTTTTCTTCCACACCAATAAAAGACCCAATTTAGGACGATCAGGAGTAAATATCTAATGAATATACTGTGTTCAATGGGATCGTCCAGGCTCTTGTCCAACCTTGCTGCTTCTCAGTGGATATAAACCTGCTGTGATCACATCGCATAGATGTCAGATTAAAAAAAAACCAAAACCACACACACAAAATCCCCAATCAAACAACAGAAAACAACAACAAAGAACAGCGACATTAAAAGCACCTTCACCATCCTACTTAATGTCCTGTACATCACTAAACGGACCTAGGCATTAAAAAAAAAAACCCCAAAACTAGAAAAATTAGAAAAAACCATCCACACCCAAATACAGGAAAGCAGATGAAAGCTCAGGGTTATGAACATTAAAAAAACTAAGGAGACAAGCAGTTTTCATCCTCCCCTTTCTCCTACTCCCACAATAAGTTTCCACGCAGCCTCAGACATTTTATTTAATGCCGATCACAGCCAGGTATTTCAATAGCTCAGTTTCAGTGTGCGTTTGGAGGAAACACAGGGAAAGCACTAAAAGTGTGGTACTGGCCGTGCATAGACTACTTGCAAATAAATCATGTTCCCATGTAAAATATAAGTTTAAAGAAAGTGCAAGCGAGCTGTGGTAGACCAGAGAACTACAGCATGGGCCACGCATTTTCACTTATCACAAGAAATGTTTTATGCCCTCCAGCAGTCTTCTATCTGGTAGAGAACGGAAAAGTAAAGAGATTTATTACATTAAATAGTGTATTGATTGAAAGCAGTACTGTATGACAGTTTCGGCTATTAAAACAGGACTTAATAAAATCAAATGTTTACCCCTGAAGGGGATTTTGAAAAAAAAATAAATAAGCCTTTTCAACATTTATGACAATGAGAAAATTTGCAAGGGATAACATTTTTAGCACTGAAAGTAAATGCAAATAAATGTTCATTTCTCCGGGGGAGCTTTGAGGTTTGCCGACATGACGTGCTATGGATAATTGCATTGTGGCTTAGCAGTTAAAACACGTACTTTGATTGTCTGGCTGGAGATGTCAGCTGCTCGCACAGCTGTGAATCAGACAAGGTCGGAGATGATGAGAGCCGGCAATGTTTCAGCATCATAATCAATTTGTATCAGCAGCAGGACTGGTACTCGGCGCTGCCACACAGCTCCCAGAAGTTCATTATGGCACCCAGCCGAAAAAACGATGTTTCTTCCCCTCCCCTTGGCCACTTCTATCACACGCCAGCTCGGACCTGAGCCCCATCCTAGCCCCGTGCCGCACGTAACCACCCAACAGCCGCAGAGTAACTTTTCTACAAGAGTAGAAAGACAGGTAGACTTTTCCATTCAGATTATTTTATGGCCTGCAAATTACTCTAGATCTGAAAGCCTGGTCTTTACAAGTACTTTCTGTTCTTTTTATTTCTTGAATGTGATCAAGGCAGGTCACTGACATCAGATGAAGAACAGCTTTGCCATCCAAATATCAGGCCTTATGGCATAAACGTGTAATTATTTAAGCTACAGGGTGTTTCAAAAAGATGGAGCTGATTTCAAAGCAGTATATTTCACAATGGCAACGTGTTACAATTACACAAAAATTTACAAACCTTTTAATGAGTTATCAAGCATTAATCATTTGAAACCCCGCCCTTTCAAGTGGTAAGAGTTTCATTCATGGGCGTTCCGTAGGTGCAGAAATGTAGTGATTTCAAATCAGGTTCATCTTTTTGAAACACCCTGTATGACTTACACACTCTCACTAGTCTCCCCTACTTACCCCGATTCAAATATTTCTTAGTATTCTGGCATCTGCCAACCATTTTCTTGTAAACTGCAATGACATTTAGATTTTTTTGAAAGCTATGCTGCTTTCAAATGAAATCTCTACACTTGGCACTAATTTTTAAACTGGTTTAGTAAAAACACTAGGTGAAGTGTTTAACACCTGGTCAACAACAGGAGTAAAAGCACACGAACAGCCCCAAAGAAATAAATTCTCCAACTTATTGCAACTATTAAATCTGCATACAACTTTTAATAGCCCATAGAGCATGAGCTGTCTGTATGTACATCTTTGTCAGGAGGGAAACTTCTTTTTGGACTTGCCTTAGCTGTCAGCTTTGCTGGCTTCTTCCCCTCAGGGTGAACTGAAACTCTACAGGGCTAATAAAGACAAAGAGTCATTAAATCTTCACGACATTTACGTGGAAGATTTCTTGGGCTGACCATGAAGCTGAGAAACTGGTCTGTCCAGCTGGACTGGTATCCAGTAACAGAGTCACTGGTGGTGAATGGTGACGATAAGCGAACCTGATGAGGAGGTCAGCAACCGCAGGGAACTGAGAGTTAGAAAAGTTGTTTTAAAGAAAAAGAGTCCGGGCAAGCGGAGCACAGGTTGTTGAGGTAGAGCAACGCCCGATCGGATGAAGATGCAAGGTTCATGGGATGCTCGGGTACCAAAGCACGGTCACACGATGGCCTGGATGGCAGGGGACATGGGCGTGAGGATGTTTGCTTTGCAGGGACACGAGTAGGGACGGTGGCAACAAGGCCCAAGGGGTGGGTGAGTTCACTTGAACCTTAAGGTTTTAACAAACACAACAGTGAAGAAGCAGAAGCGTGTGCCTTTCTGCACATAATTATAGCAGCTGCTGCCCTTAAATTAGTTTTGGAAACTTTCCTTTCAAGGGCATAGATTCAAACCAAAGGGCGCTACAGAAGCAGTATAGAAGCATTTTGTTCCTTTGCTTAGATCTATCAGTATCAATGTCATGCTTAAAGCAAAGAGCAAGTCCTGAACCTTGAGACCCAAGGAACATTAGTGCCTGTTACCTTTGGATCATCCTTCTGGGTCACAAAACTCGACCGATCTTGCACGTGACCATTTCCAAAGAGATCAGCATGTCCAAAGGCCTTCCTGCGGGGCCAAGAGCGCTGCGCAGAATTGCAGCCACCAACAAAAACTAGATGGGGCAGAACAAAGTGTCCACATGCCAGGTGATTGTTTAAGAAGGGAAACTGTCAGAAGCTAAAACTCAGTTTTAAGGAACAAGTTACACCAGATTCCTAACAACAGGGAGGAATGACAAACACTACTCCGGTCCAATAGAGCTACTGAAAGTACCACACTCAAGACAGAGCAGAGCAATCTGCTGCTTTCACCAACCCCACATGACAGAAGAATCCAAATTTTCTTTCACACTATTAAACACAAAAACGTCCAAGTTCCTGGCTTGCAGAATGGAATTGATCAAAATCCCACCGCCCCAAAACTGTATTTAAATTTGTTTATTATACATCCAGGCTTTTAGTAAGCAGTATCAGTAGTGCAAATCAGCACGTTTTTAAGCCATTTAAGATGTTGCTCATTCCTGAGCCTTGATCTATCTTTTGAGACTGCGAGGTACCTCAGGACACGGCCCCAGGAGCCCTGGCGCAGGGTATCAAGTTAATAAGCGTCAGGCACTCAAACAACCGCGGTCTGAACATTCCTGTTCGGGAGCCGTGAAATATCCTCCCCATCCACAGCCATGGAAAAGCTGCTGAGCATCGACTACGGAGCAAGAGCACGTACGCAAACACTTCCTACGGAGTAATCCGAGTTACTCAAGTTCAGGGAGAAACTTAAATGACTTCCATAATCTGAAAGCATCTAAGAATTCAAAATGGATTTAATTAAACCAGTGGCAATCAGTTGGCTGCTTGTGCGCCCAAACGTGGAAGCACCGATGCAAGCTAAGCCGGCAGACTACATTTAAAATTAATTGACTTTTTGATTTTTATAAAAATTGAAAAAGACTCAATTCTACACCCAATGATACAGCGGTGAATGGTAGCGATAAGAGTTCCCACTTCCAATTACATATTTTTACACCATTTTAATCAATTTTAAGCCAGTTTTGAACAGCAAACGAGCATATAGTGTAGACCTAAAAATCAAATAAGTGTGGTTTGGTAGGGTGAAAATCATAACCCTGAAACATGATACCCAAGAAGCAAAACTTGGATAAACTAAACAAAATGACAGAAATGCTCCTATATATCATTTTGGCTTATGTTTTAGGCCACCGGTGTGGAACTTATAAGCAGATTTCAGAGTTGTATATCAACATGACCTCACCTATGTAAATATTTATTCAAACATTTAGGCACTTTGCAGAGGACTCTAGATTAGAAACTGGAGGAAATGACTATAAAAGGAAAACCATCTCAGCAGTTTCTTTTTTCAAAACTGCAAAGCCACAAAGACTTCACCTTACAACGAGGCTATAACATCCAAAAACCTGAAAGGTGTTGTTTGATTTATCCTTATATTTTGTCAGATCCCAAGCCATTGATCCTTAATGGCCTTCATGCAATAGTATGATAGATAAATTTTCGTCACTATGTTTCCTTAAGTAATTCAGTATCAGAAGAACAGGTTTTGAATTAGAATTAGCAGGTCCAGTTAAATTTAGAAAATAACGAAAAGTGCTAGCTTGCTTTTATTTCAACACAGCATAAACACCTTCTGCTAATAGGATCGGAAACTAAGAAAAAAAGAAAAATTCAAAGATCATCAAAATAAAAATATTAGCTCATTAGTTCATATTTCGTAGAAGGCAAGCATTATCTTCCAACTGTCAACTATCATCTCCAATTAAATGGAAAAAATTTCCCTCTACTGATGCCTGAAAAGATGTCCATCATCATAGCCTAGCCTAACACAGGTGAGTTCAGGTCCTCAGTTAGGTGAAGGGATTAAAAATCCTGTTAACTGGTATGAACACAAGTGTACAGTCTGATTTACAGCTGCTCTGCCCACATCCTCAAACATTTGGTAAATTTATGGCAGTTTAGCTGTTCGTCTTCACCGAGGACTAAGTCATCTCATCTTCATTAAAGGAGGAGCATAGGCACACGAGTTCTCACCGTGGTGCGCAGCGGTTCAGAAGCTCCTTCCCAACTTAACCTCACTGCAACCTGTTTGTTGCTGCGGGCCTGGAGACGACAGCGAGTTCACCCCAGTGAACGAGGGAGGAATTCATCTCGCTTTCGAGTCCCTGGATTTTCAATGCACAGCAGGCTTGTTTAAACACAGCTGGCACAGCGCCCTCCGCTCCAGGCCCTACCCCAGCATTCACGTTTCCATAGTCCCACACAAAGCCAGGAAGAACTTTCACCATTATCTTCTGACTTTTCCTTTCTTTCTTTTTTTTTGTCTTTGCAAGTTAATCAGTAACCAGGGACTTGTGCCAACAGTTCTTGCGACTGATTTCAAGGTCCTGCGGCACACGAAGCATGACATGATTCTGTATGTGGTTACAAACATTAGCCATTTATACAGCAAATTCCCTCCTTTCACATTTAAGCTCCCTGATCTTTCCCTACACTACAAATAATAATAAAAAGTGTATTTCACATAATGCAACACTAGATCAGCAACTCTAAAACCCAATTATATCATGCAAAATGCTCTTCTCCACACCTACAGGTCATAAGGAACACGCCTTGCCCTGTTCCTGTTTAAAGAGGCCAAGAGAAATAAAAAAAGACGTTTTTTATGAGACAGTTACTGAGCTTTAATTTCCCACTGTCATTATCCACATCAGTTTACGACTGCAAACAAGCACAGGCAGCACATAGGGTACTATCTATTACTATAATTATTTTTAAAGTCTTCACCTCATAGGGTTAGGAAAAAAACAATGATATGCAACATGGCCATAACCATAAAAGAGCAGATGGCAGCTGAGCTACTTTGTTCTTGTCTAATACGGAGATCTCATTAAACTGAGTGCTTAAACCTTAAATATTTGAGAAAAGAACCTGTTAGTAAATGCTAGTTAAATAATTAAATCATTCTGCTTAAGCATCCATCCTTTCCTTTGCTCAGCTTTCAAGCTCATTGTTTGTTATTGTATCATTTACGTTGTTTGCCACTTCTCAATCTTCCAGTCTAGACAGTCCCAAAACTTCTAAATAAAGGGAAAAGGGAAAACAAAACAAACAAAAAAAGCACTTAAGCCATCCTTAAGGCTTATAAAGAAGCTGAGAGAACCAGCAAATACTTTCTTCTCTTCTTTTTTGATTCTATGTTAGATCACCTTGAAGAATCCATTGGCCAAGATCATTCAGTGAGACAACAGGCAGAAACTTTTCTCCATGCTTTCCAAGTCTACTTCTTGGCCCTCCACCTGTTCTGCATCATTATTATTATTATTATTAATTCTTCAAGAAACAAATGAACTTTTTATAAAAAGAAAACCGCACCACATGCCACGTATCGAGTTTTATCTCTGAAATATTATTGCCTTTCACAAGTAATTGCAGCAACTTACCAGGTTCTTAGCTGTAACACAGAGTATTAATAATTATTTTTGCTTACTGCTTTCTCATCAAGCCAGCCACAAAATTTAAGTAAATGGCTGCCAACCTAGTCAGGCTAAAACTGTAAGATGGAAAAGGAAATGACAGAAAAGTAAAATTTATGCAAAATGTTGGCAATATTGAAGCAAAACTCAGAAATCTTGATAAATTCTCATTACACAGTAATTCATGTTACTTGAACCATGCTCCCCTGTCCTTCCACTTCAATGTGATACGGCAGGAAGTAATTAATGGAGACACACTCCCTTGTATATAGCTGGAAAGAATGAATCTCGCATCTCATTTGTGGTATTGTCTGTTTGGAAAAACGATTTTTCCCCATATAGAACAGTTTGTTTCACATGTAATGTCAAGATTAGTGGGTTCTTTGTTCTTTAAACATGCATAAAGAAATTTAATGTGAGCCCACATGGAAAATTTAACCTTCACAAAGGTTTTGCTCTGTACATCCCTAAAGTGTTGCACAGAGCCACTTCTTTTTAAAAACATGAAAATAAAATGAGACACCCAGAAAACCAATTCGAATGGAGAACTGAAACTCACTATTACCCACTATGGATTAAATAAGAGCACTGATTTTTGCTATTTCTTTTCCTTCCCCTCTTTTCTACTCAAAACTACAAAACCTGCTTAGATTAAAAGCTGTTTTTCAGAATTTATTTTTTGCTGCGTGCACAGCACATGGTTCACGTTCTTCTGATCAGTTTTACGGAAAATCTGAAACTGGAAACTAGTTACGTCCCCTGTGATTAGGCACCTATTTCTGTAGGACTAAAGGCCACTAAGAACGTCTGGGGATTTCACTGAAAGATAAATAAGAGATACCAGATACTTACATTTTAAAAAATATTAACTTTATGTAGGTTTGGAGAAAGATCTGTTAAACCTTTCAAAATGCCGTGCCTCATGTAAAAGCCTCATACTTTGCTGCTGAATCAATTGGAACAAGTTCTCTGACAAATCAGGACACAAAAGACAAAAGAGCTTCCCAAAGATCCAGCATTACCATTAATGTATCTTATGGATGTCATTCCAAGATCCACAAAAAAACAACCAAATATATCTATGGCATGTTCTTGCAATTTAGCTATTTTCTGTGTTAGTTTTGGATTTTTTTCATACACTGAGTTTGCAATCAAGTGTAAGGCAAGATATATATACATATATATGACAGAAAATTAAAGAAAGAAGATCCCCCTTCCACAATGCCGACGTCTGTGTGTGTGTATCATACTTCAACCTGTAACAATCTTGGAATACTGCTTAAAAACATGATACCCACATCCCCACAAACTTTTTGTTTTTTTTGGCTACTCGGTTCAGACGAGGAACTCAGTTTAAACAAAGAGGAAGGAGGCAGAAGATGGAGCACAAGCACCTTCTGTCCAAAGCCTCAGAAAACAAAAGACACAGAAGTACCAAACATGCTGATGAGTGAATATTCTTTCAGAAGACACATCCCAGTTTGCGATACATTCGTATTTCTACCTGCATTCCTCGAAGGCCAAGGAACAGCGACCTGGCACAAGCACGCCAGTAAGAATTGGCACAACTGTGCCCCAATTGAAATCAGACACAAAGAGGAAAACAGGGTTCAGTCGCTACCAGAATTTTTTATGAAGCCAACAGTTTTCAATATCCAAAGTGTCTGTGTTATTTTAAAGGGGGGGCAAAACACCAGACACTGCGAGACAGCAGCAGCACAGACAACCAAGTCCCTTTACAACCCTGCAGGCAACATAAGAGCAGCTTTTTGATTACGTGCCTAAGGCCTGGAATTTTCAGGCAGCATTTAACAGGTTCAGAGGGGTGCAGCTGCCACCCCTGTGCTCCATTAGCATCTGGTCAGTGCCAAAGCTTTTCTAGGAAGGACTTTGACGCCTTGATCTGTGAAAGCAGCTGCAGGAACACCCCAGCTCCCTTAACCTTCTCAGCAGGAGCGCTCCGTGAAAAACTTCAGCATTCCTCTCCAGCTTCCATCATCCCAGCAAAACCCATAAGGTTATCTCATACCCAACATAACAGCTGCTAGAGCGAAATTTGTCACACAAGGACAAATTCTGTGTCCTTTCCTACAGTTATGAAACATGTGCTTTGTGCTATATAAAAGCTACATGGTAGAACCACAATCCTAAAGGAAGAGGAAGCTGCAGTTCCATCCGTAATAAATGAAGTATCCCATCAAGCTGTAATACTAATTACATAGCACAACCTAATGAAAGTCACCCTCCCTGAAGAAGAGGTTAAACACAAGAAAATTTCAAAATGACAGTTTTCCTGGGAAAGGGACAAGTACGACAGCACAGTTGTAATGACTGAAAAAACACATGCGATTCACAAACATAATACTCATTTTCAGTGACTTGCTGCTCCTCGCTTGTGAGTGAATTACTGCAAAGGCACATTTTACACAGACCAGCTTTAGGAGGGCACCTCTGTACCCACCGCTGGGGGAGAGGGGGAGACCAGCCCCGTGCCAAAATCAGCTCACACCACACTTGGCTGTAACAAAAGATGACTCCAGGGAGTTCGTGCTCATCATCGTTATTCTACGCACGTTAGGAGCCACCTCCAACGGCTTTTACTTCAATTAAACCTTTACTACGGTAAAGGGCAGAGGGGGTATAAACACATTTATACCGTGCTGATCGCCGAAGGCGTGAGGAGAGGCAGAGGGAGTGGAGTATCTCTGAATCCCTATTTAGGGACACATCATCCCCCCACCCCAAAATAAGCAAGGACAAAGCCCCCAAACAATGCCTAAAGATTACCCCACAAACCTGGTAGATGAGAACACATCCTTTCCTTGCCTTGTAACCATCCTCCCCCCACCTTTTATTTTTTTTTCCAGCTGAGCACTTGCCTCTCCTCCGTGCCCATCAAATATCCCGAAGATGGAAGGGTGAGTCTTGTTCACCAGGTCGGTGATCACTTCGAACCTGTCCTCCATGTGATCCCTCCGGCCTTGGATGGAGTAGACGGCCACGTTGTGGCTCTTGAACTCCCAGGTCTTGGAGAACTCGGCATCCAGCACGTCCAGCCCCCCGAGCCTGTCATTCTGCATTATCTCGGCCACCTTGCCCTTCACCATCTTCACCGCATCCCTGCTGGACTTAACAATGGTTTTCACCTCATCCGTGTGGAAGAAATAACTCCACAGGGCCAGGCTGATGCACAGCAAGAACAGGGTCTCCGGTCTAAGCAAGAAGTAACGCATGATCCGACCCAGCAGAGACAGCAAAGTCATTGTATCCTCTATCATTTATTATCGAGACCGTGCAGCCCCACACCATGCACCGCGCACCCCGGCGGCTGGGAAGGCTCCGAGCCGAGGCGGCGAGTCAGTTCATGCTCCGCTGGGGCGCAGCCGGCGGGCGGGCAGCGCCGAGTCCCGCTCCCGCCGCTCCCTCCTCCCGGCGCCGGCCTGGGGGGGCCGCTCCCCGCTCTCGCCCGGCGGCCACCGGCGC
>VWYH01009570.1:2364753-2396401 GCA_013399365.1 Pampusana beccarii | reverse complement strand
CCCCCCCCCCCCCCCCCCGCTTCTGCTAAAACCCCTGGGAAACCAAGAAACAAAACAGTGCTGCATTTTTTCTAGAGGATCATCTCATAAGACTACATAGTAAATGTAACCAAGCAGTCTCCAGTTACATTCGCAGGTGAAGCGGAGAAGAATTTCTGAATTATTAAACTGATGGTAGATTTTGCCTCGACAGTTTTAATGGGGAAAAAATCCCCAAACCCACTCGAAGTGTGTATTCACTTTCTCTGACCCATTTCTGTAAGCCCTTGTTTTTCTGCTAACTGATAAGCAATGAAAATTACAAGCTGTGACAGCATGAGCAGAAGTTCGCTGGAATATCAACAATTCAGCCTGAGCTTCACATAAGCTGGAGCGGTTTTCAGCCAGCTGGCAGATTGGGGGCCTGAAAACTGACAAAATTCATCAACCAGCCTCAGAAAGTATGGCAGCTGATACAATAGTCAAACACGTAAGAGTGGTGTTGAAAATGAATTAGCAAACCACAAAACCAGTCTGGAATTTTGAGTGAAAATTATAATAAACTGCCTTTCAGCCGCAGTTCAGGTACCTGACTTCCCAGTCCTTCAGCAGCTCCCACTTCCTTAGGACTTTTGGTAACATAGAAATCTCATGTAAATGTACATAAACCGTTGTTTGGCTAGTTTTTTCAAAGATCAGCTTAGAGTAAATTGCATAAACCCAAACCTGGTCAACCCGACGTTAATGATTTAAGCCTTTTTGTGTCTGATTCTCACATCCGAGAAGCAGGGAAGTTAATGCCAGATGTTGTACATAATGATGATACTGCTTTAAATCTCAGAGGCATGTAACATTTCTTTAGTATTTCAAAGGACTATCCAAAGTTGGACCTGTCAGGCCTGAAGAAACTCTTACCTTTGTGTTCCCATCATCACCGTCCACTTGAGTTGAGCTGCGGGATCTTCACCTGAAAAGGCCAAAATAGGTGTCTGTGAGTTTAGTAACACAGTAACAACACAGACTTTGCAGCATCTGGAGCTTTTGATGGTGCCTGAACAGCAAACTTAACGAGTACTTCCAGGAAATGTGAAACTAATAATGGCAAACAGAGGCTGCAATAATTTCCACCTATGCGATAATACTTTTGGTACCGCAAACTTTGTAGCTACATCGAGCCTGAAGCTTTTTTTATCTGGGACACCTGCATTACAGCACAGAGCCCTCTGCACAGTCCATTTGTCTTTTTGCTCCATCTGCTGCAGCAACTCCCCTTTGAGTTGTTCCTTGTACCGCCTGGAAGCTGCATGTGGCTGCTGAGCAAAATTGGCTCTGGAATGATTGTGTTTGTTTTTAATAACGACTGTATTATGGCTTCTTTAAATTCTATTTAGTTTTATGTTTAGTGAAAGATAAAACAAATGTGAAAATACAGAGGATACTGCTCACTACCGCCAACATTAGTTATTTTATCATCATTTTAATGAAATATAAATATGTATGTACTGGCAGAGAACAGCAACTTGTATGAAAGTTGTGTTCCACTGGTGGCAAGTTGAATCCAGACTATGGAATTTCGAAGTGAAATAAAGTTGTTTCAGGCCAGAAAGAACACAAGTCAGTCTTCCAGCCCCCAGTGTGCATCTCCTCGTTGTTATTTCAGTTGCCAAGAACTGGTATCTGTACACTGCCCAACAACTTTCTCCAAAGATGTACAGGATCCTCTCTGTGCTAAATGCCCCCAGAAGCAGAAGATGGTCCCTACTGCCCTGGAGTAGCCCATTAGCAAAATGATTATTGGTTCAAACTTCCATTGCATTATACATATTTTATACTGAAAGAGAAATCAAGTTGGTTCTGAAAGCATCTTGGCTGTGAAAATACGATCTGAACCACTCTGGAGCTGCACAGCGTCTCAAGTTTTCCTTTCTGAATGGGAGGTAAATGAAACAATAGGGTACGGGCGCCGTCTTGTTCTGCTAAACGGATGCAAAGGGGCAGGAATTGTGATAATGTCTGGGCCATCTCAAAGTAATCCATGTAAATATTCAGCCCTTGCAATGGAATTGTCCACTAATTAAATGTTAATAATCCAGGTGTTAAGTACAAGTTCTACACCAAGGTACCATTAAGTGCAAAATTCAAAGCAAGGCGGAGACAGTGCAGTGGTGTCTGGTCCAGGGGGAGCCAAAAAGCCCACTTATGGGTTTCATTCTACAGTCCCAGGCTGAAGCGTGTCCTGCTTCATCTGGCCGGTCTCCCCAGTGGAGAAACGGAACTTCAAGGTCCAAACACATTCTTTTAAACATAATACAAAATTCATAAACATTTGGGATATCAGTTGCTATTGAAAGATTTCATGTGGGGTTCTTTGGGAGGGAGACCTCTGACTTCTGTTCATTTGTGAAAGGAATGAAAAGCGACCCCTGAGTCAGCTTCACCAATAAACTTAATAATTACACAGTATGTAATAAACTAAACTGGTGGAGAAAAACATTTCTTGCTCAACAGCTCCTCCTACTGTTTATATGACGCTATAATTTGTGTGTGAATAATTTGTTCTCATACCTCAGCTACAGAAGCAAATAATCTGCTAAACTAAACAAGTAGTGATCGTCTGTTTAGTGTTATAATGCACAGGAATTGGGTGTATGTTGCCTGATATGGGATAGAACTGGAAATTATTTTAGGTCCAGGAGAAAAAAAAGCAGCATACAACATTCATGGGCAACTTTCATGCTACCCAGAATTAAAATACAGAATAAGGTATTGGAAAAAGCACTCACTTTTTGCTAGTCTGCACAATACCAACACTATTAGCATTATAATTTCTTGCTCA
Organism: Pampusana beccarii; assembly: GCA_013399365.1. Classification (NCBI taxonomy): domain Eukaryota; kingdom Metazoa; phylum Chordata; class Aves; order Columbiformes; family Columbidae; genus Pampusana; species Pampusana beccarii. Next base: position 2,393,586 of record VWYH01009570.1, on the reverse strand, counting down.
TAATAGAAAGCCAATGTTTTTTTTGATTGTGAGAAGCCTCATTTTGTAAAATACTTGAAATGATAAATAGTAATAACAATAAAAAATTATTTCGTTTACTCTATATGCAAACTGAATTTACTGTCGTTTTACCCTGGGGATGAACAGTGAAGATACAATATCGAATGGGTCATCAGCTTTACTGCACAATTTTACTAATATGAAGCATTTAGCTTGATGGAAATTTCCTTGTAAAAATACTACCAAAATCCGTAACATTCATGTTCTACAATATTTTCTGTGATGGTAAAATGTGGAGTATGCTTCTGCTGTTATTTACTGTACTCTGCTGACTCTTGGAAAAGTCTTCTCAGGAACTTCAGATTCAAACAGTGTTTTTAGCATAAATCAGAAGTGCACACTAATGTAGCTTACTGCAGGTTAGTCCTTTCACTGCAGGTCAGAACACCAAAACTTCATCAAAATATTCCCAGAGGCCTACAGAGTTATCTCCCTTTCTTCTGTTAATATAGAAAATCATAATAGAAAAAATAGTACCAATGATAACTGTAAAAGTGTATTTTTGCATGTCAGGAATGAAACTGCAATGCAGTAAAATCTCTTGTGCTCTTCTTTTTAGATGTTTCAAAGAAAAAAAGTTTTAGAATATTCAGGATGTTCTTTGGCCATGATGGACACAGCTCTCCAGAGGAATAACAGTACAGCAATATCATAAACAGCTTTCCACAACAGTTTTGACAACAAGTAAATAAAGTTTTAGGTTTTTCTGCCAATTATTTTTATTTTTTCTTTCAATCTCAGTTGATATAAACACTTTCCAATATTGTTTCTAGAATTTTATGTTGCAGCAAATGCCAATAATTGCAGGTAAATTCTGCCTTCTCCCTGGTAAACCCACGAGAAACATTATTACAGGAATTTTGCTCGACTTGCACCTCCGTTGAAGGGGAACATTTGCAGATGTCAAATGAAAATAGCAATTTTCCACACAACTTGTTCTTTTCTATTTTCCACGATTCTCAATTCCCATTCCTCATTATAGTACATCTCTGTGTGTAAAGTCTGATTTTCATTTATTTCCTGGCAACATAAAGTGACCTTAATGTCAGTGAGAATGAGAGTCGCAGGATGCAGGAAAGTTTCTGGGAAACGGAGAGTCATTTTTTAACAACAAATTTGATTTAAACATAAGATTCTGCTGTGTGCACCAAAGCACAACAGTGAAGCTGTGGAGCTGAAGAACGTCCTGGGTGAATTAGGAAGGTTAAATATCTGCAGACAGATAACATCAGAATGGAAATCCCAGAGGTGGGTTGCTAATGTTAAGGTATATAATTTCCGATTATAAGTGTATAATTTGGAGTAAATTATACACCAAACTAACATTATTTCAAGAAAACAAAAATTCCACAAGTAAACTAAGGGATGTTGTTTTATCAGTGTTTACATATTCTTATTTACTTTTAGTATCAGATCCATATTTTGATTCTGAGTCCACCTCTCAAGGGCATGAATACACGCATGGCAATTCTCACTGATTTATTTGGAGGTTTCCCTGGTTAGTTCCTCTGTATCATAATTATTCAAAACACATTTTTCCCTGTCAGTTCTCAGAGACAAACTCGCTGAGAATTGGAGCATGACTGAAATATTGCCAAAAAAGCCCGGCAGATAAAGCTGAAGATGATCCTGACTGCCAAAGCTGCTGTCTAAAGTATTCTTTCATTTAAATAGCAGCGTAACTTTGCATCAGGACTGAGTGAAGATATATTTGGAAATATTCGTAAAGTATTTGCTGGTGAATTAAAGCATCACAAACTTAGCAGTTTTGTGAAGAACTCCAAAATATGCAAGGGAAATATAAATGGAAGTGAAGCAATTTAGAATCCCTTTGAATTAGCTAAAAGCTGGCAGCATTCTTATTAAATCTTTCTCAGATTTGAACACAAATTGATAAAAATCAACAGCAAAGCAATCTTAATTTTCATGTTCATTAATATTTACTTGGTTTAGCAGATGTTTTGTGCCTTTTTTTGTAGACTATGTAGTTTGCATTAAGCCACAGACTGCAAACTTGATTTACATGTTGTAATTCCATGCATTTCTACTTTTTTCAGATACATTTGTATACAAAATATTATGGGCTGCATTCTGGACTAGATCCTTAGGTCATCTGAGATAGGCTTGTACCAAAACTGAGAGGAGAGGGGAACTGAGGTTACAGGTGCCCTTATTTTTTGTGACTTGCTCTAAAACTAAAATGAACTATGGACTGGGCTGACTGTGCCGTTTAAAACAGATCCCAAGTTGCACTCAGTTTCATGACTCTTCAAGAGGTCAATTACAGCCACAGTGAATTTCAAAAGTGCAGGAGTGATCCAACCCTGATGCCTTCCCTTGATCATACTCTCTATACCCTAAAAATACTTCTAAAAGACACGATAGAGATAACCCAGCTCTGGACTACTTAAGATTTCCTTGAGCAAGCCAAGTAAATTGGTTTTCTGACTGCTTTATGGTGCCTGAATGGCACGAAGCAGGCAGCCCATGTTCCTTTTGTCTCCGGGAATATGTGATTGATTCTTGCAGGCTGCTTCATTTTCATATGCAGCCTCAGGGACAAGGCTCCTTTAAATCAATTCCAAAGGTTCACTTATTTTCCCAAACTTTGGTGATGGAGACAGAGAAATATTCAAACGAGAACAGTGGAAGAATTTTTTATTGGGGTATGGAGAATTCAGTAAGGCTTTCCCCATTTTTAAAATTATAGTGCTTGTATTCATGCCCAGTGCTTGAAATTTGCTTGAAATGGGTCTGTCGATAGAGAAAGATGAAGGATTTGTACCTCTAGGACTGAAATGGGACATGTATTTTATAAGTGACAGGAAAACGGAGAGACTCAGGCTTTCTCTAAAGAGCTGGCACAGAAAAGTGAAGGAGCATTGCTGATGTCCACTGGGTACAGCCATAACATTTCTTCAAGAGAAATACAAAAACACAGAAAGAAATACAAAAGCAATTAAAAAAACAAACAAACAAGCACCTAAACCCCCCCACAACAACAACAAAAACCAAACCACCAACAACAGAAGGCAAAACAAACCAAACACATACTCAAACCCCCAGAAATTAACTGTGAGGGACACATGCAGAAGAAGACTTTACAAACATTCTGTGTTGGGTAATAAGGATAAGCTGCTTAGAGATATTTAGATGTCTACGCCCCACTGAATCATCCAAGAAAGTTTGATTCGTAAGAACTGGATGCAATAAGCCAAGTGATAATTCCCATACACAACTCCTACACAAGGATGTTTTTAGTGACATCTATTCTTCTTGTGTGTCTGCAGTGACAAACACATTTCTTTTTTGTTTGTTCCCCATCTCCTCATGGGCAATATGTCTGGTGAGATCCAAACTGCATGGTTTGCACTAAAATAGCTGCAGAGGTTGGTACCTTCAGCTGTCAGAGCCATCTCTCTTTCCTTCCCACTTTGTGAAACACACACACAGCACAGCACCATCTGCTTCACCACAATGCACGTTTTTCTGCATAGGAGCTGTATTTTAATGGGGGAAATCTCTGACTACAAGAGAATTTTATGACTTTGTTTTAATTTTCTTTTATATCTACTTTTTTTTTTTCCCCCTCCAGTTCCCACATCAGTCCTCGGTCTCCTGAGGCACCAGACTGTGAAGCTGATGCCAGATGGGGGAATGAGTTGTAAACAGCTGTAGGCTTCCCCACTGCTGCTTCCAGCTCTCCATGATTCATGTCTGCACGTGCATACGGAAAAAGCTGGTGATAGCAAGACAATACTAAATTCCGTTTTCTTCCCTGCAAGCTCCACTGCTTTCAGCATCCCCACAGCTCACAAAATCTGCCACAATCACAGTGTCTGTTTAGAGAGGCCAGAATGACTGGCAGCTGCCTTCAGCTGATGAAAAAGAAGTGAACAAAGGATGAGAGGGAGCGTCAAAAGAATGGAATGTATTTACACAGATCCCTCTGCAGGAGGCTGTTTATCAGATGTTATGAACTGATTTATTTATAGCTAATGACTTCTCCAAAAACATTGTTCTCTGCTGACCTTTACGCTTAAATTGAAAGTCAGGACACCTACTCTGCTGAGTAAATGAAATAATTTTAAACTAAAATACAAGGGGAAAAAAGCTTCTTGCTGTATTGCGAATCTGTTGGTAACTACTGTATCTCGAGCTTTTTTACCTTATTATCATTGATAATAAGGTACTATTCTCCAGAACAGCCAGTAAACCTGGTACATTAAAAGAGAATAACCACACACTGATTTAATACAGGAGCTGATGACGCTTAGCCAGTAATCCGATCAGCTGCTTATACTGTCAGCTCCTTATACAGAGGTGCTGGCTCTGTGGCCTGTGCAGTGCCCGATGTGTTTATAACGCTCCACAAATAAGGAACAGGGATTTGCACTTTTCCAGGCTGACATAATTAGTCACTGCTTCCTACAAAAACACAGAAAGCAAGAACCAGGCTATTTCAGCCCGCCAGATCCTGCCTCTCTGACTGTCAAACCCACGTGCACTAACATGTTTGAGCTCAGTTTACAGAACTGAGATGTTTGCACCCAGAGAGGCTTGTGCCCTTTCTTTCATCGCTATCTCTGCTCCCCCGAGTAGCTTCCAACAGCAAAACGTAACAAGGTTCAGCGGTATGGAAATGCCGGAGTCATCTGTGCCCCAAAGAGACACCAAATCCACCTCCCACTGCTGTCAAGCCCTGTGCCGTAGGAGCGAAGACACGTGGTTTACAGTCGGCTCCTCACGGTCAGCAATGCCTGTCAGCGCTTTCAAACCGGGATGTGTCAGGAGTCCAAGTGGGTCCCGTCACCTTTCCCTCTCACGATGCTAATGAGACTCTGTGCTCTGCAAACATACAGCGGAGACACGAAACACGTTGATGAATCCTGTTTGTTGTTGCCCATAGGAGTTACGAAGGAGACCTTCGCAGTAAATGGAAAGTGATGCTGTTCTCTGGAGGCATGACACAGTATTTCACATGCTCTTGCTGGAGGAGGAGGGGATGGGTTTGCTCCCTTCACGATAACCAGCCCATGTTCCTGCTGCAGGTCCCGGCTTCCCCTTGTGCCCCTGTGCTCCTGGTTCCCCCGGTTTGGTTCTGGGGTGGCTTAGGGAGGCCAGGGCCACTGTGGCTTGACTTGTACAGAAAGAGGGCACCAAACACACTCCACTCTGTCACCAGAAGTGACAGCACAAAGAAAAAGCACCCCTTCCTCTGCGGACTCTCATAACATCTCTCCGTTAACTTTTAAGCCTAATGAATGTACCTCAGGATGGGCAGGTCAACTGAGTAGAAACATCTCAATGTTAGAATCAATCCTGTGCTTTAGAGGTGAAACCAGATAACCATGTGTAGATAAAACTGTTTCTCCTTTCTGCTCCCTGCTGTAATGGAAAAAGTAAAGTATTCAAGAAATAATTTCACAGCTTGGCTAAGCGTTAACTGTACTTTCTGTGTAAAAAATACATGATGCTATGGATTTGGTAATGGAACAGGAGATGGCTGATGCACTTATGTGAGAGAAACTGGGCTACCAGCCAGACTGTGAGTTTTACTAGTTATGTTCCAAACCAGGAGCTGAAGGAATTAATTCCTGAACTGATGTATGAGAGGATAGAAAAGCAAAATAGAGCATAATTTGCAGAATCTGTGGGCTCTGTGCATATTCATCTCTCTTTCTTTTATTGCTTTTCTTTATCTGGTCTTTCTAGATCTAAAAATTCATAAAAGTCTCGAATCGTGAAACTCTTGGGAAGTGAAACAAGCTAATTTTCAGCCTGGTGCCTTTTAAAGAGCCTCCTTCAGCAAGAGAAAAAACCCTAAAATTCCCATATACTTTATTCCTGTAATGATTATGACATGAAACACATTACTTTTAAGTCTTTTAAGATATTTTTCTTTATCTTCATAAGTTTTCTGCCTGAACCTACCAGTAACAAGCACTCTCAGCAAAACCTGCACTGCTGGGGTATAAGGAGCAGTCTGAGAAGTGCAAGACAGCGAGTAGAAACAATGGCAGTAAATGTCAGCTTCTGTAAAATACAGTTTTGAGACACCACACAAAGTTCCCTTACAGTGAGTTTTAATCGAAGAAGACATACAGAAGTTCAAGTATTTGTCTGGCAGATTCAGGGGCACATAATAAAGGCCTTTAACCCCAATAAAATGGGTTCTTAAATTTTTGAGAAGCCTCACACAGACAAACATGAAGACAAGAGTGGCAATGCAAGAAAGCAAGTCAGAACCTCTCCAAAGAAGGGAGAAACCCTCCTTTTAAGTGAAGACACATACTTTAATCTTCGGCTGAGTTATGTCGGGGTGAAGTAATACGAATTTGAAACTGCAGCTGCCATTTCTAAACCTGCTCTGTTACTTCCTTAAGGTTAATAAGTTCACTTAATCTTTATTGCTCTGTGGTACCAAGACACATTTAATGAAGCCTTGTGTCTTAAACTCAGTTGCTCCAAATAGCTGAGTTCTGCTGAAAAATCTAAAATTAAAGCCTTTTAACTGTGACCCTGCTCTGGAAAGGCAGGTCAGCACATAAATAGTCTCACTGACCTTCAGCCTGTGCTCTGCTATATACGGCTTTCCTGAATTTATCTTGGGAATGTAGGTACTACTGGAACTCATGAAACTGGTGATAAGGGTAATGATCTAACAGTGTGTATTAGACCTTTAGAAAAATTGTTAAAGGGGATTGAAAATGTCAAAGTTGCTATAAATATCTGTTTAAGGTATCACTGACATTTGTTTTTCAGTTTTAATTTCAAATATTTTTTTCATTGAAACATCTGAAAACTACCCTTTTATTTATTTTTCTTCTAAACTGTTTCCCTGGCCACCTTTTAAATAAAAATAATTTGAAAGAACACCAGAGAGTCTTGCATTAATTTTATATAGGTGAAATGTCACATATGGATATGACAACTGAATCCAATCTGTTCTGTGAGATGCAAATTTCTGAATGACTTAGAGAGACACGCTGGTATTATTTATCCACATCTAAATCTTTGCTTTCTGTTAGAATCAGTGGTAGAATTATAGCTAAAATAACTGGTTTGTGTATGCAGAGCTCTCCCTTTCTCTAGTCCTTCGAAGCTAAGAGTATATTGCTAAATATCTTTCATTGGAAAGAGATTTAGTGGTTGAACTCAGCACGTGAAGAGAGATAGGAGATAACAACTATTACATTTATATTAGCAACGCGGAGGAGGGTTTCAACATATACATAGCAAAGAGAAACTAAGGACAATTTTGCCCTTTGTTTTCAAAACAGGCTTTGTTTTCTCTCTCTCAAATGATATTTTACAGAGGTTCTCTAGGGTTACGTCTGGAATATGGAAAATATGGCTGAAAGGATTTAATTTATCTTTAAAATAAAATACAGTACATCATTCAGACAGGAAAGCAAGCCAGGGATGAATGTTTGGTATAAAAATTTATGAAACATGAAATAGGCTTTAATAGGAAGTCTGTGAAGTCTTGAAACGATAGGTCTCTCTGGAGTGGCAGAGTCCTATATTTATGCTGCTTTGATAGGTGGAAAGGTCATAAAAGTGTTGTGTATGAGGAGAGAATTAAAAATGTAATTGAACGTGGTTCATAAATCCACGAAGATTCAAAAGCTACACTCTGGGTACTAATTCCCAAGGGGAAATGTTTCTATTTAGTTATACTGTAAAGGCTAATAGTAAATACCACCTCACATCTGCAAATCTCTGGTTTATTTGTCTTCTAAGATATGACTTACCATTGACCTTATGTTGATATGATGATTATGTCTGCATTTTCCAGTAAAAACTGTTCTTCCCTTTTGTGATTAAATTAGGCTGTGAGCTCAGATTTTGATTTCTATGGAGTAGCAATGCCTCATTCTTCCAGGACTGCAAATGTCCTCATTTAAGATCACATCAGAAGGTGAGATGAAAGCCTTTTATAATTCTGAAAGGAATCAGTCTTTTTAGGCCAGTCACTATCTTTCTGTTATTAATCATAAAGATGGGTATGTATCAAAGAAGATATTTTTACATCTATACTAAAATTCTGAAAATTCTGCATTGACAAATGGCTATTAATAAGACAAGGATATAAAGAGAAATGTTAAAAATGACACCTTCTGGCTCAAAGATCCACTGCTTTCACAATTTCCAACTATAAAGGTGCACCAAGCAAGCTCAGGTAGATCGAAGATTAAAACTCAAGGATCCCAGCTCTTATTAAGTTATTGTTTAGCAAATAACTGTATTGTATTTAATGAAGCATCTGCCTTTTAGGTATGTATATCCAAGATAGTATCCCTCTGATAGTGCTTGATTATACTGCAAATAAAGCTACAGAACAGAAACCTCTTTGCTGATCCTTACATGAGTTCTTGCAACAGCATGAAACAGTTTTCAGAAGACTGCAATAAAACCTAAGAAAATTCCCACAAAAAAATTCCTATTTTATAGGAATACTTGTAAAGCTGACAAGTAAAAATTTCGTAACAGAAGAAATACACAACTAATATTATTGTTCCACTAGCACAACATGTACTGTTCTGCCACTTATGCATGCATGTGCACATGGTGTGTAACAAGTTACACAGGCTGGTTTTGCCTTGCTTTAAATTATAAGCTGTGAACACATTTGTTTTCCTTTTTTTTTTTTCCCCTGCGTGTATTTCTAGAATAGTTCTAATTATCCTTCAGATTTTATTTTTGTTAGTGGTGATTTGGGAATTATACTGAAAAGAAATTCCTGTTTCTTACACTATAGTCCTAGAGAAACTAGGACACATGTGAGAGAAGAATCTAAATAAAGAGAATTCATATAGAGGAAAAGGTCTGAACCTCTGTCAAAATAATATGAATAAAGAAGCAGCATCACTGATTATCTTGGCAGTGCAGAAATGCACTTGTTTTCTGATAGAAAATACGTAAAGATAAGAAAAATCTGCCTCAAATTCTCCCTCATGATTAATCAATTTCATAACTCAGAAATTACAGGAATAAAACATAAGGTGGATCCACTTCTCTGATAGGTGCCACTGCAAAGCGTAGATGGCCAGAGCTAACTTAGAAAAGCTGTCTGAAGGTTTCAAATGCACGTGTCCTGGAGAGCAAGGAACTGTCACATAGTTGAGCAAAACATGTACTTCTGTGTATTTTCTCCAGAAGAGACACAAATGTTATGTATTTGGTATCTCTGTAGGCAATTTAAGAATTGTTTATGGATGTTAAGATTTTATTTTAAAATAACAAACTTCTAGTCCTCTGGCTAGGGAAATTAATTTTGAACAAATTGTTGCATTCTGTGCACTTCCCACTGTCTGACTCTCTGATACCCGCAAATCTCTTTCACGTAGGACATTATTCTTCAGTTCAAGAATAAACACTTTCTGTCCATCCTGATTAGCCCTGAAATCAAGCCTTTTCCTCTTCGTGTGCCACAGTACAAACTAAGTTTGATAAAGAGTTCTGGGCGAAGGTGAAGGGTCTCTGCTTGGGGTCCACATATAGTTTTAATGAGCCAATATGAAAGTCTTAAAGCAGAAACTGTTTTATCTGCTGGTTTCACTCATAAAACACAGGATTAATTCTAACATTTCTGCTCAAGCTACCTGCCTGTCTTGATGTGCATTCATTGCACTTATAGGATATAGCACACATTCATACATTTATATTGCAATAAGATTCATCAATGTCTTTTGTGTCTCCGCTGTGCACTGTAAACTGAGCTCAAACATGTTAGTGCGTGTGGGTTTGACAGAGAGGCAGGATCTGGTGGGCTGAAATAGCCTACTTATTGCTTTCTGTATTTTTGTAGCAAGCAATGACTAATTATCTCAGCCTGGAAAAGTGCAAATCCCTGTTCCTTATTTGTGGAACATCGCTGATGGGCCACTTTTTTCTCTCTAATTACGCTCCAGGATACTCAAGTTGCAGAGTTTGCTGTTTTCTTCCAGTCGTTCCTTGGCTCATCCCTGCTCCCACAGCACTCTGAGAATGTTCACTTCTCTAGTTCCTGGGAGTCAGCAATTAAGAAAACAAACAATTTCCTGAGTCTTCAATTGTCTTCTCTGCTTCTTTTTCAGTAGGTTAAATATCGCTGCAAGTCATCATCTGCCCCATGAAAATCACCCATGAGGCAGTCTGGGATAATCTCTTAGCGGAAGACAAACTTCTAGCAATCTTTCCATTATGATATGTAATCTATACCATCTTTTTCTTTTCAGAGGTTCATGGAATATTCTTCTTCTTCATAGTTATAAAGCATCAGAGATTGAAACAGGGGTTTAAAAGTGTAGGAATAAAATAAAAAATTGTTTAAATAAAATTAGCAATACTTTCAATTTGATGACATGGATGAAGAACTTTTTGAAAGGAGTTTTAGACGAAACACATATAGATAGACTGATGTGGCCTTTTGGAGAAAATATATGTATTATTTGGATGGATTATTCAATTTCCTAGTGTTTTCCCCTTGTATCATTTTCACTTCTTACACCATGTATTCAAATCCAAGCATAATTTTACCAACTAGGTTTTCACTAAAAGAGAGTGAGTATCCAAATGACCATGCCATTCGTACTCCAGTACCTATAGCTCAAAGCTGTTTAGATATCTAAAACCTCTTCAAGATAATTGGGAGTGACACATTTAATAACTTGGTAAATCGTACTTCAGTTCCTCATCCTGCCCCATAATTTGTGTTCTTAGCTGTGGCCAAGTGCTGTCCTGCAAAGGCCCAGTCACCCGGGCACAGTTCTGCACACCAAGGGACAAACATAGCGTTTATTCCAGTAAAAATACCTGTGCCTGGACAGAAAGAGAGCATTTCTTAACAGACGTGTTGGAACGCCATGTACTTCTTAAAGCAGTTACAGAAAATACTGTAATACTTAGTACTGTAATTCCCCTGGAGGCCCCTCTGTCATAGTCAGAAGATACACTGAATACTCTCATGTTTGCCATTTCAAAGGATCGTTCACACACGGCAGAAGCTTCTTTTTTCCTCATAACACTCTTAATTAATTTTCTGATGTCTGTGGAAAATGTATTATTAGATTTTAATGAGTATCTTTCTCTTGCTATAGCTAATTTGGATCTTACTCTGCAAGTATACAGCTATGCTGAGAAGAAAAGCAGTGAAATGGCGGGCAGGGGTTACCTGAAGCGCTTTGCTCTGCAGGTGGACGCTGGTCCTGACGGGGAACTCCTCACTCCACCTGAGGTAAGAGACACAAACAGTCCTTCAGGGAAGAGGCTCGTAGAAGTAAAACTATTTCTAGTTTGGAAAATGTGGAGTGAAATAGAAGAAAACCCCCAGGCTGTTCGCACAGCATCATTGCTGCTGGGGAAGCTGAGAGGATCTGGGCTGGAAGAGTCATGAAAAGGGTTGAAGCAGCAAAAACCACCAACACTAAAGGGAATTTCTGAGCTCTGTGTGATTGTTCTTACTCTGTCACTGTCACAGGCACCGTTTGTCCTCTCACGCGACGCTCACAATGAAATTTTCCTCTCACGATATACGCACAACCTGTGCTGCCTCTTGTTCCCTCAGCCTTCCCGCCCAGCGCCTGCCGGGACCGCCGGCTGGCGGGAAGGCTGAGGAGATGTTCACACCTGTATTTCTAGTTATTACAGTGTATTTTAGGGAATTACGTAACTCATAGTTTAGGAGAATACTAAGTTAGCAACCTTTAAAGATTAACCAACCTTGTAACCATAGAGTCTTTATACTGGGTAATCGTGCCCTGTTCTTAAAATTGACATAGATTTACGACATATTCTTTTAAAACAGGTAACTGACGAGCAACTGAGAAACATGGGGATGGTATGTAGCATTGCTTAAACAGCTTCTGTTAGAATAAGAGTGGAATATGTTAATGGTTGTCAGGAATTGTAATTAATATGTAATTTTTCTGTCAATGTAAGCCATGTATGACCAATTGGTCAGCAGCAGACCTATGGAGGGACACCCCTGGTCCAGCCCCGGAACTGAATAAGAAATTCTACTTTTAAAACCTTAAAGTGTGGTTTTAAGAGTTCATTATTTTGCCGATTTTATAATATCACAGTGGGGGCTGTGGCACCTCTGTGGGTTCTTTGGCCTCGGCTGTGGGAGCAGCCCCATGGATGCTGAGGAGACTTTGCACTGTGGCCCTTCTCCCCCTGTTTGTAACAAACAGACAAGATCTGAGGTGGTTTTTTGGGTTGGTATTTTTTTCCCTTGGGTTTGTTTTATGGCAGCGAGCGAACAGAGACACCGTACTCCTCACCAGCTGGGTGGCAGGGCTTCTTTTCTTCAGAATAAGGCTGTCTCCTGCTGATGGCTGGATGGGGTCTCTTGTCCCAAGCAGCAAGTGATAGGACATGAGGGAATGGCCTCAAGTTGCAGCAGGGGAGGTTTAGATTGGATGTTAGGAAAAAATTCTTCATGGAAAGGGTTGTCAGGCATTGGAGCAGGCTGCCCAGGGCAGTGGTGGAGTCACCATCCCTGGAGGGGTTTAAAAGGCATTTAGACAAGGTTCTTGGGGACAAAGTTTAGTGCTAGAGTTAGGTTAGGTTATGGTTGGACTCGATGATCCTCAGGGTCTCTTCCACTGAAATGATTCTATGGTTCTGTGATTCTAGGAGCAGTACTGTGCTGAAATACCAAACTCAGCTTTGAGAACTTTTTTTTTTTATAACTTTTTTGGGGGGTGGTAAAAGCTTCAGGTAGGCTTTATGTGCCACAGCTGAAAATAAAGAGGGTGTGAATGAGAATTCATTATTCTTGCCCAGGAAGAGACATCCATTTTGGTAACTACCCACCGTAGTTATAACAAGAGAAAATCACTGTGGCCATCTTGCATATTTTCTTAAAGAAAACAAACCTTGAGTTCCTTGCCTTTCATCCTGAAAACCAGCTCCTTTGACCTCACTCGATGCTAATTTGTCATACAGGGGAATCTTCTGTACGGTGCACCAGTTCTGGTGGATTCTTAGTCCTTGCTAAGTATGTGTTGACACCTGGGAGAGGGAACCAAGCACTCAGCTATTATCCTTTTGATGCTCTGTAAGCGTTTGCATATTCCAAACTCAGTGCTGTTTCCTGTGGTTTCACCAGTAGATGGGGGACGATTTCATGCTGCAATGATTTAAAGTTAATCGTTGCCTGCTGAAGAGCCCTTTTTGCTACCGGGGTAAGTCACGAAGGCTTTGGGATTCCCTCAATGCCTGTGATGGAGCAGGCAGCTGAGTGTCTTCCAGAAAAAGGGATGAAGCATCACTGGAGCACATCGGGACCACAGCTGTTGCTGTCTTGAGCCCATGGATAGAAACCCTCTGCCCCACACATGTGGGAGACAACTGCATTTGCCGGCAGCACAGCTGAAGTTTGCAGCAGTTTTTTGTCGTTTCTCGAGACTCGGTTGCTGCAGGAGTACTTGGGAGTCAGAGCTCTTAATTAAAGGTGGAATTTGTGTGTAGCTGAAGTCTTTACTCAGACTGTTCACCAGAGGTGCGTTTAGTTCTGATCTGGATGAGGAAGGGAGAAGAAACAAGAGGAGATGACAGTGCAGGAAGATGTGATGCCCCTGGCCAGTGCTAATGAGGAGTCCCTGGTTCCTGTCCTGTGCCACTCTACTGTGGTGTCACTTTTTGCAGAGCATTCTGACGTAATTTTCTGTATACCCGACAAATAGGCTAATGGCAGGAAATACGATTTTGGAATAATATACAGAATAAACAATGTGGTTGAATAAAGGCTTTTTTTGTTGTTTTGTTTTTGAGTTCTATGTTAATATATTCTTCCATAGTATTTGGCAGAACCACGCTTGTTATGACTGTCGTGCATATGAATTGCTGTATGCTTGTAAAAATGTCTAAAATAATGAACCACAGCTATTTCTATACTGAAAACCAAATGAAATTTCTTCTCCTTACTGCTTCAATCAGTTCTTTGTATCAAGTGTGCTGAAGGTCTGTAAAATAGCTGGGGTTGTATCACCTCTGTTTTAAGGTAAAACTACAGAATTATCCTAAAAATTAGAGAATGGCAGAATCTTGGTTTTAGCAGAACTCCTGGATTAATCAGCTCATAGTCCTAAAATGGGCATTCAGCTCCACAACTCACAGCCGTGACTTTGGATCTGTACAGTTCCAGGTTTTAAACTTCCTTCAGGCAGCTTTTCTTTTTCTGTTGTATTCGCTTTACACGTGAAACAAGGCCAGTTTCATGGAGTGTCACCACAGCATGGGCAAAAACGGGGAAAAGAACTCAAAGTGGTGAACGTCGTTAACAGCTTACAGAAACGAGGCAGAAAGCAGAGCTTAGCCGCTCAGTGCAGGAACTTTATCTTCCTTTATCTTTGTTATTCCTAAATGACCCATCCTCAGTTCAGAAAGGGATGTGAGAGCCCTCCAGGTGAGGAACAAGGCACAGCCTGGAGCTGGAAAACGTGGTGAATTTGAACGATGCGTAGAGAAGAAGCCCAGACTTTGGTGAGGGACCAGGCGTGCGAGGACTGCAAGCGTCCTTTATATGCTGCTGGGACACTGGAGCTTTGCTGGAGCTTCCTGTGCATCAGTGGTAGCTAAATAAAAAATTATGTGAGTGAGCTGCGTAGTAAGATAAGAGACAGTCACAACTGGGAAGATCTATGTTCACTGCTCTTCACAACTGACATACTTAACTATCCAGCCAGATTTTATCAGTTCGTGATGTATTTAACTTCAAGTTGAAATAATCTGTGCCTAATCCTTCTGGGCAAACTTTTGGACATCACCAGCCTCCATTGTTTTCACTTAATTATCTGTCTTGATTGAGAATTTAAAAAGTTCCTGAACTGGTCTAGCCAGCTGTGGGAAAGCATGCTGGGAAATCGTATGACTCTTGCAGGCAACAACATAATAATTAAAATGTGTTATTTGCATTACAAACAGCAGTAAGTCAAGCCCCTATAAGCTGGAGCCAAGATGCGTTCCTCATCAAGATACATTCCTCATCTAGATGTTACGTGGTGTTGGACAGCGATTCCAGGCGTGATGCCGCTCCGGACAAACCCGTTGCCTGCTGTCGGGATTGTGGAGCCGCATGCCAGATCCTTTACGCCGTGCAGAACAGAACCTTTCTAAGAATTGGCCCGTTCTACACTACAGAGCAATTTTTCTCCTTTCCAAGAACAGCCGTGTGTATTCTGTCGGTTCTTTGGTGCAGCTTAGCAAATCGAGCTAACAACTCTCTATTCGAGCCATTCCTTATCGCCGAGTTTCTTTCCCTGTGCTGTGAAGCTGGTGCTCGGGTGTCTTGAGGCCAGAGGATGATTATCAGAGGCTGCAGATGCTTCGAGGAGGAGGTTGGCACAACTCTTTATGTAGCAGGTTGAGCTTATCTCTGCCTGGGCCGCCTTGGCCTGCCCAACCTCCCACCACCTCCTTGTCAAACCTCCCACCTAATTCAATGTTGCTTCTTACCACTCTTTCCAACTGGTGCCAAAAGGAATCAAACAAACTCAAGTGTACTATTGTGACAAAACAAACTTGTCTGTACCTTGCTTTGTGTGGATAGACGGGGTAGGTTAGAGAGAACATTCTCCTAATCGTGACTTTCTGCTTCAATAATTTTGCAGTGTCTTAATTTTAAGCGGAGAGGTAAACTACTTACCACAGTGTATAGGTGTGAGGCAGAGGTATTTCAGGCATTTTTAGTTTGGTCTTCTGTGGAAATGAGGCTTATTTTCTTTCATTACCTCTACCTCTCGGTACTCCCACATACCATACTTTTTAACCCATGAGCAACTTCAGTTAAATTGGGAAAAGAAGTACTGAAATTAAAGATATAGATTTTGTCGAAAGAGATGATCAAGAAGGTATAAGCAGCATTACTACATAGTTCTTACTAGACAGTAGAGAAGCCAAATGCAGAGCAAATGCCTCAGTATGGGTTTACACCTTATTAGATATCAGAGGATCGTATTGTAAGGCAAGAAATAACAGGAAAAAAACCCCAACCACCTTACTTCTGCATATGGAGCTAATCAGCTGAATTCTGTATAAACCAGAAGTTGCCGCTTTTCCATACGGGGAACCACACTGAACTTGAAAAAGGGAGGCTGGTGATTTCCTTTAGTGCTGTGGTAATTTGAATGCTTCTAGTTTGCTTTTTAAATTCAAGCTTCCCTTGCTAAGAATAATTATTGCTGTGTCACTGTATGACTTTTCTACGGCTGTGTTTGAGTTTGTTTGGCTGGAAACCACAGTGAGAAACAGCAAAAAGAGGTTTTGAAATATAATTGTGTGGGCAACACGATCAAGAGACCTGAAAACAAGGGCTCAGCCTCCCTGGGACAGAGTGCTGCCCCAGAGAGTCTCTTTACTGCTCTTCACAATAAGATCTTTGCCAAAAATTGCTTTTCCACGCACCTGCAGTCATCCAGTACAGCATCTTACCCAATGTAGCAGTATGGTTTTGTCTGGTTGTTGATTTTTTTAATCGTGAAGGCTATTTGTGTTTCTTCTCTATGTGGGGAAAAGTATCTTAAAGCACTTGGGCTAAAACTGGCTTAAAAGGTAGGCATTTCAGGCAAATTTTCTATTCTGATGAAGCTATAACACATCTCATTATTAATTGTGAGAGGTATTAATCAGTTGTTATTTCTCCTTGGGACAGAAGCTGGGACAAGCAGGAGCGGCAGCTCCTCGGAAGGGGCGGAGGAGAAGATGCCTGAGGGCTTTGCAAACCACCATCAAAGATCGGCTTAGAGCATCGCCTTGGAATGGATTCTGCTACCCCAACCTTTATTTCTGTGAAACCTCCTATTTTATGATTCCACGATCTTGCTAAAGGATCCGGAAGAGTCTGATCCACCTCGCAGGAAAGGTGAGTAACGTGAAGCAAGGATGCTGGCCTGCTACTGCAGTAGTCAATGTTGTTTCTGCTGTGTATAAATTGTTTTTCACCCACATTTTCATGGAAAAACAAAACAAAACAAACCTCTTCATCTCACCCCTGCCTTCCAGACTCCATTGAAACACACAGCTGAAAAAGTCTGGTTGAAAGTAGAAGCTCTGGAGGTAATAATCCTGCAGCACTACTCCAGGGTAATTATACTTCACATTTGATGAGTTCATTCTCTAGATCCCAACCTAAGTTCTATCTTAGCAGCTCGTCCAGCTCGGGAGATGTGCCCCTGTGGCCAGGCACGGGGCAGACTGAACTGCTGCCAGGGACACTGCTTTCCCATTTCTTCAGTTTTCCATGAAAAGTGGCCCATTTTTAAACAGAAAACTTTACTTTGTTGAAAACTACGGGGGGGGGAAAGAAAGGTGGAGGGTGTAGGTCAGCGTTTACTGATAGATCAGCTCCGGCTGTGTTTGGTAAGGAAGGGAAGAAAGAAGGTGAGGTCAGATGCCCCAGACATTGTTTGTGGCATATCCTCTTAAAATGAAGCTGATTCATATTTTGAAATGCCTTGACTGCAGGCAGATAGTTTGGAACATAATGTATTATGCAGATTTCTCCCTAATTTACTTGTCCAATTAGATCATTAAAATTGCTCAAGCATTTGTGGCTTGTTTGGGTTTTTTTGGTCACATTTTTAAGAAAAACTCACCATTTTTTTCCTTGCAGAGATCTTGTCCGCATATTCTCTCCCCTCTGTTTTTTCTGGATGAGGATAACTGAGGTGTGTGCGCAGCGTTAGGAGATACCGAGGCGGAGCAGACTGGGAACTGTCTGAAGTGCCATTAATCAAGGGTTGCAGGATGTGGTGGCTTCACCCGAGACTTTCCTGTGGCATATTAATTGAGCCACATTTTTGTGGCCGCTTAACTCCGAGACCATATTATTGCATAGACATTAAATTGTACCTTGTAGGAACTCTGGCAGTCTACATCATAGTGTCCCACAGAAGCAGAGATATTTTTTGAGATTGGAAATTGGAGAAGGCACTAATTGTAAACATTTTTTGTTGATTTTGTGCTTCGCCCTCGGAGGTTCCTCCCCACCTGCTGTTCTTCAACTCCAACTTCGTACAAATTATCAAATGAACGCTGTCATGGGAGCGCGGTGCCCAGCCAGATGATGTATTTGCATAATGAAGAGCTTTGGCCAGAGAGTTTTTAGCAGCAAGGAGGGAGGGCGGGGTGTGGAGGACACGCTCTATAATTGAGGATCAAAGGCAATTGTTTCTGCTTCTCAATCTGCGCGGGAGCTTCTCGGCTGCAAAAGGCAGAACTGTTAGGAAGCATCTCTCACCTGGACGTCTGGTCGTCAGGGAGAAGCGGACGGGTAAGTTCTACTTCTTACAAAACCCATTTTTTGGCAAGAAAAGTCTTTTCTCAAAGTAGCTTGGCAACGCTTTTGATGATAAGAGGCTTAGCACAACCTAGATTTAGTAAAAGCTGTATGTAATGTACTGAAATGTGACAGATACAGTAAGAATATTGCTAAAAGTAGTTAAGAATAATTCTTAAATACAGAAGCATTATGTAGTTTATCTCACCTGTCAGGCAGAGAACAAGTAGCGAAGCTACGGAAGTAAAATAGAAAAGGTGAGGTAAAATTTTTCTAAAAACTTTAAGAGGTGTCTTTTGTTATTATAAAATCCTATTCTATATATAAGTTTATGAATTTGTATTTAATTTCCATGGAAAGTTTTTTTTTCCCAGAGATCTTGACACCACCAGAAGTTCTTAACTTCCCAATTAATAAGTGGGGAATCACAGTTTTTGTTTGTTCTCCTCTTATTTACCAAATGCCAGGAAGCACCAGTAACTGAAATAGTCCTGTTTTCTCTTTACCTCTCCAGTTCTACATTCTGGTAACTGTATAACCTAACACTCAATAATTATTAGCATTAATTTCAACACAAAGCTTTAAAAGTTATGTTTTCATTCTGGCAACGGCTCAATTCAATCTCTGTTGCAGAAGAAGCCCGATAATTGGTATATAGTTTCCTTTTATTGTAATTCTGTATGTGTGGTGTCCTGGATAGTCCCTGTTTGCATTTCAGCAGCAACTGAAGCATGAGACATAAAATTCAGCGCAGTAGCAGAAATCAGACTTCTGGCCAAGTTCTATGTCAAAATCCACGAATGGTGAAAGGGAGAGGGTTTAAAGTGCTTTTTGAATTAATTCGCTTCAACAAAGTCTTAAAGAATCCAAGGCAAGGCGAAGTTAAGAAAGCAGAGTTTGGCTTGGAGAACAGGGTTGCAATAATTATTGGGTAACCAGTTCCTGAGAAAAAAAGATACTGTGGAGCCTCCTTGGCAAATAATGATGCCCAGTCCCCAGTGGTCTAAACTGGGCTGTTGTGTTCAGAAATGGAGGTAGGAAAGGCAAAAGGAATACAAACGAGGCCTTTTATGGGATGGGGTGAAAGAATGACTCATGCTAGTCTGCTACCATCTGATTGTGGTTTATACTTTAAAATGTGGAATTTTAGACCTCTTGTGTTTTTAAAACATCATGGTCGTTATGAGCAAACTGAGTAGCATGGAATTGCTGCCCACACGATGTTTTTATATATATTTTTCTTCTGGTAAGGTTTCTAGTTCTTCTAACTATCCTTTATCGTAGTAGGGGAGGCTTTCAAGAGCAGCACTGGAAGATGGATATTAAGAGCATGAAGAACTATGTGTATTGGCTGTACTGCCAGTTTGAACTCATCACCTGCAGCTATCTCATGGAGCCCTGGGAAAAAATACTCTTCTACACTTTCAACATTTCCATGTTACTTATGGTATTGTACACCGCCTACATCTTTGTCCCTGTCCACCTTAGCATGGCTTTTCAGTTCTTCTTGCACTTATTTGGAAACGAGCAGGAAAATACTGTTTCTATCGTGAAGTAACACAGCCAACCTGACGCTGACTTTTGGATCCAATAAGTGTTTTTCTTAACACTCCGGTTTTGTCTAGAAACAGGTTCAGGGTGTGTGCAAACACTGTTTTATTCTGCACTATCTCTTAATGCTCTTCTGTATCTGGGGAATCTCTGACAGCAACTTATTTTGCCAAAACAATTTCAATCAGCCCTTGTTTTTTTCATTTGACCATCTCCTTCTTAAAGAGCTTTCAATTTTAAAGACTGGCTGGAGTTAGCAAGCTGGGTTTGGTACAGAAACAACCGTGCTGCATATTTTGTTATTCCGGGGAGATCTGCTTGGATATGGAGAGTTTTCCTATTGAGAAATTATAGGGCATATGTTTGTTCTTGTCTGCCATAGCTTTGCTGACAGGACAGATGTGTACGTGAAAGGTATTGCACAATACTTTGCAAATATAAGCTGCTTCTCTAAGCTTGGTATGTACGTACTTACAGGATGGTTTGATTATTTATTTAGTTTGCGTCAATTATTTAACGCAATGAATTACTTAACTGGTTCACCATCATTAAGCAAATAATACAGTTGATTGATTAAAAATGTGGGGATTTGCTTCCCTGAAAATTGATAATAAAATTATAATTTTCTTGGAATTTTTAGAAAAAGAACATTTTTGTTTTACATTTTTAGAAGGCTGGTAAAGCTTGCGTATCATGGGCAGAACATGAAACTGCATATCCAGCTGTGTTAGGGACATTTCAGTTGAAAAACAACAAAAATCCTACCTAAAATACATCTCCCCTTTTGTTCTAAACTCCTTATTCGCCCTCTCTTACCTCCTTTTATACTCTACATGTTGAGTAGCATCTGAAACATGAACTTTGTAACCAATGTGCTGGACACCCTGCAATTGCCTTTGTTTCGAAGTCTCTATTTTTTAAGCTTAAACCTTAGAAACAAGACACCTGTGCTGCCAACGTGGGACCGCGGACGTGGGCCGGAGCTGCTCAGGGTTGAAATAACGAAATAATAAACTTCGGCAACTAGAATCCTTCTTCTGTATCCCCCCAGGAGAAGAACAGAGTAGTAGGAGGGCATGCATGGCGTAACATAAACGCAACTTTGCTCCCACCCACGCTGAAGTGAGTTTTCTCCCATCTTTCCAGCATAGAGATGCTCCTAGAACGTCCCTCCGAGAGATTAGGATTAGTGAGTGGCAATCAAATAACTTATGAAATGCCATTTCATAAGACTGTGATAAAACAAAGTGAAGACACTAATTATGATGTCCTCTCAACATGAGATTTACTCCCTTTCTCAATCTCTAATTAGGGGAAAATAAGATACGAAAATAGTTTATTCAGGAATATGAGGGCAGCCAATCTTAAATTTAGAACTCTTTTGACAGTACCTAAGTAACCTCTACGTTTTTTAAAAAATCTTCTATTTAATGCTTTCAGATTAAAACCAAGTGTATATTTTATTAAAGTAATACGATGGCTAAAGTAGTAAATATCTTGCATTTGCTCCTTGAAGCTTTCATGCTTAGTGTGGATATTGCATTTACTAATGTTAGGAACAGAAGAGGGAAAGATAGGATTTCAATTATGCCAATTATTAACCTGTTTATGAAAACAACGATTTTGTTCTGAGACTGTCAGTCTGTGATGTAGATAAGTCACTGCAGTATTTTGCATTATACGTGCCGGAGAGACACACACATCCAGCATCGTCCTACACCCATGGAGAAAGCTCAGGGGATAAGCAAGCCAACATAAATATGTTTACACCAAACGACAGCAGAAGGCTGTACACATCCATCCCCAGGATTTGTTGACATCAAGGGATCTGCCATCAGGCTGGAGAAGCAGGAACCGGTACCCTGGGTGTGTTCTTGTTTATCGGTGCCCGTTTCCCATCTCTCGGGCACAAACTCACTTGGTGTTTGGTGTGGTTGCCCAAAGTGTCTCTTGTGCAACAGGCTGGTGGCTGCTGAGCTGCCCTGTTCATTACCAACCGGCTCCTCTGTGTCTGCAGGTGACAGCGATGCCGGTTTAGCTCTTTGTGCCGTTCCGCAGCAGCAGAGACCTCAGCTCAGATGTGGTCAGAGCAAGGAAAGCCCCCAAAAGCAAAGAAATAAACAAAGGGCCAAGCAGCAGCTGGGAAGAAAAAAACCCCACAAAACAACAACTTCTTGATTAATTTTACTTGTTACTATTTTCCCCTGCCTGTCCCCAGGGCTCTCATCTACGGAACAGGATTTAAAATACGACATGCAAACTCCCGCTTGCAATTTCAGTTTCGAAACGCGAACCTGCCCGGGCTGCTCTGCCCGGCAGCCCGAGGTGTTGAATCGATACGATAAGGCCGTGGCTCGGGATTAGCTCATGTCAGGCCTGGGCAGGCTCGGCTGGCAGCGAACAGCTGGTCAGGGGCAGCGCTGCCGCAATGGGTGCCTGTCAGCCCGCCAGGCGCTCCGTCAGCTCAGCCCAGCTGCCGTGGAGCAGAGACTCGGGGACCGCTCTGCTTCCACAGTTTTCAAGATTTTGCCCATTTGTGCCGGCTCAGCGGTCTGCACTGAGCGGCCACGGCATCCGTGTTCTAAACCTGGCGATACGTGTTGCAAACGTGGATTTAAGCTCCGTGTGGGCTGGGAGTTCAGGGGTGTGTGCGTGGGAGAAGAGATGGCTGGTTGCAGTTGCTGTTTGCAGGGGTTTATGATTAACAGCAATCAGATCCACGAAGAAGAGGCGCTTGTTGCTCTGTCCTAGGCCTGCTGACCACAGTGGACACTTGTACGTGCAGTATGTGCTGCTTAGTGACTTTCGTCAATAAGTGAATTAATTTTAGGGTTTGGAAACGTGGACTTAAACATGCAGGCTTAATGTGACAAAATTTCTGACGTGTAACCAATCTGGTGCTCTAACATCATTTCCACTCCCCACCTTTGGGAACAGACCTGACCTCCCGGTCCCTGTGTTCATACGGGGGATGTTTATGTCCCTGTGGTACTCATACATTAAAAAGGAAGGTGAGGGTGTTGTGGGGCACCATTCAGATCACTGTTCCAGTGCATCTCATATTTAAATGGCACAAATTACCAACGCTGGCTCAGCAAGAGTTGAGACTAAAGAACAAAATAATAAACATCTCCTAAAATAAAACTACTCACGCTGTTCACTTGGAACTGTTTGATCTTGATAGCCGTAATACATAATGGTAGATTCAGAGAGTCATCATTATGAAGGTTCATTATTGTAGGACTTTTACAGCTTATCTCTCATTAAATTATAATCCATAGTTTTATCAATCCAAATAGCTTAAACTTCCTAAA
The DNA here is from genome assembly GCA_013399365.1 of Pampusana beccarii. Lineage (NCBI taxonomy): Eukaryota > Metazoa > Chordata > Aves > Columbiformes > Columbidae > Pampusana > Pampusana beccarii. Next base: position 2,370,393 of record VWYH01009570.1, on the reverse strand, counting down.
GGCAATGAAGATGATTTTGCTATGCAGAACTTTACCCCCTCTGCTACCGATTACTTCTAACAGCTTTGAGAGGCCTAAGATAAGTTCATGCCCCTTGTTCTCACTTTTATTGTTTTGCTACTGCATTTTATCTATGCTACTATTTACATCTGAGCATAATTTGAGTTCTTATCTTAGCTATTCATTATCTGACTCGAAAATCCTGTTTCTACGATGAACCTGTCAGCCCTTAACAGCCTCTGCATCCTGCAGAACATATTCCTTTTAATCGTGCATTTAGGACAATGTTGAGTTCACAGCAGGCCTCTTTCCTTTTACAAAGCTGAGCTTAAATTACTGAGTCCTGCTTGGCTGAAACTTTCTGCCTAATTTCTTGCTCAGCTGAAACTACTTCGTGCAAGAGCTTAATTGTAACCTGCTTACTGACCCATCATTTGGGTATGTAAACCAGCGCTGTACATTCCTTACTGTCCGCCGCCGGGGGCACCTATAGAAGCTTTATGTCTGTATTACAGGAAATGATTTTAAAAAGTCAAATCAAACTTAGAGTAGCTACAAATACCCAAACTTTTCCAAAGCGTTGTAACTCGGGCTGACCTGGGGAAAGCCGCAGCAATAGGAATCCTTCCAAGAGCCTGTGGCGGGCTGAAGATCACAGGCTTTGGGAACGAGCGAAGTCAGGGAACGAGGAAGCTGCGGTAAACGAGTGATCTGTATCTGCAGTTCAGAGGCTGCCAAGGTTAAACAGCCGCTGTCTCAACATCGTCCTGATTCGGGCTGATGAGAATTCCTTCTAAATCCCGCTTGGAGCGCACACGTCGCTGCGTTGGGTTTGAGTCTTGGGCAACACCAGCCACCTGCCAGGGCCGGGAGCCCAGCACACGGGTGGAAACGGGCACCGCATCCCCTGCCTCAGTCTGCTTTTCTCTTCTGCTGCATTCCAACCGGCTTACATATGTCAAGCTTTCATACATTAGCATAAATTCCTTTCAGCACAAGCATGGGTTAAGAATTGCAGCCCTTTATATCTCAGATCTGCCCTACAGAAAGGTATGAATTAACAGAGACCTGCACTCATAACAAAGGTGCTAATCATCATTGTTGCAGCCCTCGCAGCACAAAGACCTCATCATTCCAAGTGGTATACAACCAACCTGCCACACAACTTACTGTTTAAACACTTCTATCTTATACAACTTGTCACTGAGCATGGATTATTTTTAAACAGTCTTTCAAGCCCTTTCAGTGCTTCGCACATCTGAAACATTTTCTTAGCTGCTGTGAACAGGTACATTAGTTGTGCGTTTGTGTCACATGTAACTCCTTTTATAAAGCTGAATATTCACGTTACGCAAAATCACTTCTTTCTTGAGAGTTATGATTTGTTTTTCACCGTGGAAGATCCTGACAAGCTTTAAACTTCAGCTCCCGTTTCCTACATGTCTTAACCAAGTTCCCATCCTGAGCTTATGATGCTTAAATACAGAAAACGTCAGTAAACTCCAAAGGCAATATTCCTTTTCTACACGATTATGTTCTGGAATGAGCTGTAGCAAACACTGCCAAAAGACCTTGGAAACCCACCACGTGAGTCTCACCCCTATATTTAACTATTCCAGGAGAATGCAGCTAGAATAAGAGGCTTTGGCAAAGCGCGAGTGGAGTGAATCTGCCGGCAGGAGGAGGAGATTGCCAGGAGTAAACCCTTTAACGCCAAAATTAAAGCAGCTTTGGTCTCATTTTTCCTTAGGCTGGTGTTACGCTATTTTAAACTTAAATGAAAATATGACGAACTACACCGGCATAAAGAATTTTTTCAGTTTACGGTCATCTTTTCTCTAAAGCAGCCGAACAGACGGGTTGTGGGGCCACCACCGTGAAGGAACAGTGACCCCAGGCGGACTGTCGCATTAACCACAGGCACATCTCCATTCTCCGGCAACTTCTACAGAAAAAAGACCAAGTCCCTGCCCCTGCGGACACGTCCCGAGCAAAACTCACCACACCAAACTACAGAAGCAACCTGTTCTCAGTCCGAATCTAACTTGCTTAAGGCAAACTGAGCTACTTCTAGGAGTCAAAGAGACTAAAATAATACCGATTTTATCAGAACTCCCCACCAGATCAGTATCTCAATGCCAACCAGCACGTGCTCTGTTCCTCAACTCGTGATTTCCAAAGCTGGCACAGAATCAGAGCTTTGGGTCCAGCACAGGTCAGCGTGGTTTTCACACTGTTTTCCAGTAAATATTTCACCCGAGCAATTTCTACCTGAACCGTATTTGGGAATCTCTGTAGCTACATCAGAGAATCTCCTAACAGATTTTTAAAACAGTTAAAGGTGAAATTATCAACCTTAGGCTTTTCATCAATATACAAGACTTTTTATTTTCCTATTTTAAAAAAAATAATAATAAGTAGTCCTTGCATCCCCCAGTCGCCTCTGTCTGTGTATTTGTTTCCCTCAGTCATTCAGATTTTGCGCTGTGACGTTGCACGTTGACTTAAGCAACACAACATTCTCCTTCACCATTTTCTGTGAGCAAAAATCTTTCAGACCGTTATTACAAAGTTCTGAAGAGCTTCTCCCATTATAAATGACTTTTTTTGTTTTTTAATAGAACTTTGAATTTTGATAAAATGATCTAAAAATCACACTAATGCGTCAAGCGCTCACAGGAGCTACTGCACTAAATTGAACCATCATGTAACTATTTCAGACAACCCTTTTACATCTGCGTTACGATTCATAAATTACTACACATACTGCTACTGCTTGCTACTCGCTATCACATGTACTCCATGCTAAATCCAGTGCACACACATGTGCATTGATTCGCATCTCAAAAGCAACTCTGCTCCTCCCCAAGCAAACTAGGGGGATGTTACACTCCAACTCTTCCGATGCAAAATTCATCAAAACCTGGGTGCAAATTAATCATTAAGCAGTTACGGCTTAAAATCCCGAAGCAAGTCCTGTATGTATGAAAGGAGAGCAGCAGAGGTTTTCAGAACGGGATGCAGGGTAAGCAGCAGCCTTTTATCAGCTGTGAATTAAGCACCTTTTGGCAAACCACTGATCCGGAGGCGCCGAGCAGACCCTGGCAAACATTTCATTTGCTGCCACACCAGCTGAACCTCCTTGGGCTCCCGGCTCTTTAAACGTTAAACTCGAGAAGCTAAAATTAGACCAAACTTTGGTTTCAAGTACACGCAGCTTACCCACTCATTGCAGAGCTGTTACCAAGTGTCACCAGCCAGCAAACAAATGCACAGAAAGCCAAGCAATATACTTAGATTTATGACTTGTTTGCCCAGAATCTGTAGCATGAGATCTTTCCTGACAAGACTCTTGCTGAAAGATGCTTGAAACTTAATACAGACTGGCAATAGAGCTGGGGGGACATTGCCAGTAACAAACAGGGTGACAGACAGGGCAGCAATAGAGCTGAAATTACTGAAAACATTAGAGAAGAAGGAAACGGGTTCATCAAACCAGAAAAATTCAAAATGAGCTTTTATTACAACTCTCTCTTCACCTGCCAACAACAGGAAGCTTGTTACCAGACTGCATACGATAAAGGCTTGATTGTTTTTCTCTCTGTCGGAAAGATCACAACCCAGAACACAGCCCGTCCAGACACGGAATGGATTAATTAGCTACAGGTTACAAATTAAAATTCTTAAATTTCCACAGATTGGGCCCAACGGTGACTAGAACTGACTTTATCTACATCTCCCCAACGCTACTGGCAGGTGTGGCTTTCGTAAAATCTGTATAATAAAATTATAGAATAATTCGGGTTGGAAGGGACCTTCCCAGCTCCCCCATTCCCCCCCTGCCATGACAGGGACATCTTCACCAGCTCAGGGTGCTCAGAGCCCCGGAATAATTTGGGTTGGAAGGGACCTTCCCAGCTCCCCCAGTGCCCCCCCTGCCATGACAGGGACATCTTCACCAGCTCAGGTTGCTCAGAGCCCCGTCCAGCCTGGCCTGGGATGGCTCCAGGGATGGTTCAGCCACCACCTCTCTGCACAACCTGGGCCAGGCTCTCACCACCCTCATTCTAAAAAAAAAAACCCAATTAGCAAAGGCCTTACAGCTTTAGGCCCTGTGTCAGGGAGTGTGTGTAATGCTACAGAGGGGCAAACTCGCCCGAATTTTATCTGTTACTTCATCTTCAAAGCGAGTCCTGCCTAATCTGAGGTTCCTCAGCTGGGGCAGCTCTTGGCACAAAGCAATAACGGCACCAAGAGAAACTTTATCGCCGAGGTCAAGGCCCAGCGTCTCCAGGTGCCGCAGGGTCGTTAAACGGGCCAGACCCGCACTCGTCAGGAACTCGGCGTCACGGATCTCCAGGAACCGCAGCCGTTTCATGTGGCACCCGATGGAACCCACGGCGGGGTCGCCGACGCCGCAGCCGCGCAGCACCAAGCGCTCCAGCTGCTCCAGCTGCGGAGCCGCTCGCTGGATCCCCGCGTCCGTCAGGCGGTAGGTGCCGGAAAGGCTCAGCGTCCTCAGGCGGCTCTGGGAGGACACGTTCAGCAGGTGGCGATCGGAAAAGGCCGGGACGTTGCAGATAACGAGGTGCTGAAGCTGGGGCAGGGCCCCCGAGGCTGAGCCGCAGAACCAGGCGCTGGGGATCTCGCAGCGGTTGAGCTCCAGCGCCGTGAGGGAAGCGGGGATGCTGTCGTAGGCGATGGCGCGGAGGTCGGCCTGGGCCAGGGCCAGGCGCTGCAGCTGGGGGCAGCGCGTCCCCAGGGCCGCCAGCAGCGCCGGGGACAGGAGCCGCCGCCGGGTGCCGGAGCCCAGCCCGCCCCGCAGCCCCAGCGACTGCAGCGAGTCCTGGAGCCTTTGCCTCAGCAGCTGCCACAGGGCCCGGGAGCTGAGCTGGGGGCGAACGGAAAAGGGACCGTTCCCAGGGGGTGGCGGGGGGGCACCCCCAGACCTCTGCATGCAGTGGGGTGATGCTCCCTCCTTCAGCCCCTGCCTGCAGTGGGGTGACCCCCCCATCTCATCCCCAGCCCGCACTGGGATGATCCCCCCCAAATTTCATCCTCTTGCCCGTAGTGGGGTTGACCCCCTCATCTCAACTCCTACCCACAGTGGGGTGACCCCCCCCCCCATCTCATCCCCCCGCCCGCAGTGGGGTGACCCACCCCCAATCTCATCCCCCCCATCTTATCCCCTGACCTACAAGTGGGGTGACACCCCAATCTCATCCCCCTGCCCGCAGTGGGGTGACCCCCTCCAATTTCATTCCCTTGCCCGCAGTGGAGTTGACCCCCCCATCTCAACTCCTGCCCGCAATGGGGTGACCCCCCCCCCTCAATCTCATCCCCAACCTACAGTGGGGTGACCCCCCCATCTCACACCCCTGCCCGCAGTGGGAAGACCCCCCCCCCAATCTCATCCCCCACATCTTATCCCCTCACCTACAAGTGGGGTGACCCCCCAATCTCACCCCCCGCCCTCAGGGGTGATTCCCGTCCGGTCCCCCCCGCCCGTACCCGCTGCGCGCTCAGATCCACGTGTCTCCACACAGCGCGGTCCAGCGCCAGCCGCCGCCACCGCCGGCAGACCCTGCGGGGAAGAGGCCGCGGTCAGCGCCGCTGCCGGGGCCGCTCGGCCCGGGGGGG
>VWYH01009570.1:2295561-2364740 GCA_013399365.1 Pampusana beccarii | reverse complement strand
GGGGGTCCCGGGGGTCCCACCTGGCCGCCCGCAGCCGGTCCCGCGGCGGCAGCAGCTCCAGGACCCGCAGCAGCACCGGCTCGGGCAGCGGCGGCAGCTCCGCCGGCGCCATCTTGGCCCCTTCCGGCTTCAGCGCCGCCGTCGTTCAGTTCCTCCTTACTTTTTAAACCCGGTTTTGCGCCTTCCCTACGCTGAACTCCGTCATGAGATAAATAGTATCTGCCCCTACATAAGAAAAACGTAATATTTTTACTAACTATAGTAAAAAAAAAAAAAGACAAAGCTCCTAAGAGGAAGCAGCTCAGCGCAACACACACAGTAAACAACAGCGCTGAGGGGTGGCTTAGAGCTTCGCTGCAATAAAACTGCCTTCCCAAATTTCTGTTTTTTTTCCTCAAATGGGTGATTAAAAGATTGTGATACAGAGTAAAAAAAAAATAAAATAGTATAGTAATCGGTAAGCAAACTGACCTGCAGCCTCGACAACCAGAAATGCCGCTTTCTGTGGTGTGGGGCCCAGGCTCACACAGGAAACCCAACAGGTCCACACCTGCTTGTAAACACTGAAGTAAAAAACCGCCACTTCAACTAAATAAGGCAAAAATTTCGCCCAGCTGGCTGGGGGCTGAACACCGAGAGCTCCTTGATCATTTCTTTTCTTTGAGGCCTTCGAAAGTCAGGAAGTGAAACTGAGCGGTGCTCCCGCCACCTCCTCAGCTGATGCTGCAGAGAAATAGGGAATTCTAAGCCCTGTGCATTTCTGTCACAAACTTACAAGTGGTGACAAACTACGCCGAGTGTCCTCATCTCAGTTACACAAATCAATCATTAATACCCTGTTAGATGAATCCCACATCTCCATTTTTTGCCAATTTTACATTATTAGCGCTTCCCTCCTTCACATATGCCATTTCTTTGGGAACATTTTTCTCCTTCAGCTAAAAAGTTGCAGGGTGAAAATCACTCTCACTGTGCTTCCATATTTATATGAAATCAAATGTACATTCACAAGCTATTAATAAAATTTCTGAACCACCTTTGCGCAGTAAATTGAATTAAACCCAGATGAATATAGGTATGTGACGTCCTCCTATACCACTCTGGCCTCTTTGGGCTTGCACTAGAGTGAAATTTGATTTTAAAGTTAACTAAAAAAAAAAAGATGGACCAAAAAAATATCTGTAGAGTTTTTTAATACTTCATACCTGTTGTGTTAATTAGACATTATGCATATTGCTTTTAATCCACTGATACAGGCACAGAAGATAGTACAGTAAATATTCATTACACTTAACAGAAGTTCCTGATCAAGGGCTGCACCTTTGATCGTTTACAGGGAATTCTGTGTCCACACCGTGTATATTTAGAGTTCCCTTACCAAAGGAAAACAAGACACTTTATTAAGCTCCCACAAAATATTGTTATATGGAATAATCCAGAAACAGCACCAAAGGCTTCAAACCATCGTGCCAAAAAAGATTAAAGGCAGGAAATATCCTTTCCACGTGAAGAAATGCAAACAAGAACAGTAGGTAGGTACTTTACCTACAAATCTGGAAAATTAGAATGAAATCTCTTTTTCTGGAGATCCTTCAGTGCAAGACAAGGATTACTCCAGAAGTTTAACTTTAATTGTTGATTCTCTAGAAGATTTTATATAAAACATGAATTCAGGACCATTATTTAGAGATATAGTGGTAGCCATCACATTACTTTTCACGTGCACATGAACAGTTTGTAATGTTGACTTATGGTTTGGGTACTTTCTCCTCACTAAGGGAATATTTATTGCATTGGCGAGCGTGCTGTTCTTATTCTGTCATCATATTTGCTCCCTCCCCACCAGTGGCATCCTCAGAAATATGAAGATCCTCCAGCATCTCAGCCAGGCTGATGCGCGGAGCGCCGTCATCATCCGTGTCGCTCTCCACTGGAATATCTGCATCTAAAAAAGGAATAGAAAAGAAAAACAATAAACACCTAAGCAAAGAAAACCAACCCCAAACCTCCTGAACTACCCCAAGGAATGACAGGGAAAAAATAATCCCCAAAGCAACCAACAAACCACAAAAGCAATTGAGAAGCAAAGGTCTTACTTCTGTAAATGTTGACGTTCTTCCTTATGGCTTCGTCTTCCTCCAGATCTTCAAGGAAGTCTTGGTATTGTCTGGAAAAGATGCTTAATGGATTTAATCCCTTTTCTTGTGGTTTTTATGTAAATTTCTAAAACAAAACCAAAGAAGCCAAGCCCCAAGGGAGGACTGCAACCCCTCGTCCTTCTGATAGCACTCCTACATTTCCAACTCACTCTTTTCTATTATCACCTATTAGTTTCCACATAATGTTTAATTTACCCGTCCTCATTTAACTCCAATTGCCCCATTTTTTTTCTACTTTTTTCTATTTTTGTCACTAAACAAGCCAGAGACAAGCATGTTTTCACACAAGTGTCCCTTTAGCCAGACAGACGTCAACTGTAACCTACAGACACAATGCTTCCAATATTAGCCACCCGTCTCATGATTTAAGCTTTTCTTGGAAAAAAAACGATAAAAATAGCTTTTCTATTTCACAGTGCTCAAATAGAACCAGCAGCATTTGCTTGTGTCCCCTTAACAGCCAGCACAGCAGCTTAGGCACCACACTGGGTTTATCAGCAGAAACCAAGCCTATTTCTAGGCTCGGCACAGTCTCCTAGGTAGGAAGGACGGAAAAGCTTCCGGCAGATACTGAACCTCTCATCGTCCGTGTCTGCGCCTTCTCTGTCCCTTTCCAGCTCTCTCAGCTTCCAGTTTCTGCGCCGCTGGCGTTTGGTGCGGTCGTAGCTCTTCTTTATTAATACCTGCAGGGAAAAGCAGCATGGATTTACACATTCAATACTACTGATCGCACGCTTCCAAAATCCAAAAGAACACCCAAGTCTAGACTGGGGTGACTGTAAAATCGGCTGAATAGTCAGGCACTCAGAAGTTTTATACAGAATTTGTATAATGTTTGTCAGTTCGGAAGTTTCCAAACACTTTGGGTTATGTCCCTTATGTCCATACACACATAATGCAGTTTTCGCCACTCAGTGAATGGTAATTTGAACAAAACCAACATAGAATAAGGTAAGTAAAAATATTCCTTAATGACCACACAAAAATTTAAGTTGTGGAAAATAATTCTCAGAATTAGATGCTATTCAAATTTCACCATTAATATCCCCTCTTCCTTTGGCACCATGGAACTATTGAGTATTCATTATAAAATCAGATTCCCTAATAGCCCTGGGTAACGCAGAGAACTTTGTAGATAGAAAGAACATGGTCTTACCACATCAGGAATCTCGTGTGGGTTCATCTTATTGGCAAACTCGTCATTTAAGTTGCAGTTCGCCAAGTCAAATCTAAAATGAAAACAGGTATTTTATCCTACCCTTTTATGTAAATCTGCAAAGCTGAACTCAAAGTATTGTGTATTTGTATTATAAGTTACAGCTCCTAAGAAAGATAAACCTTTCCAAATGAAGCACAGAGCAGATAAAAAATCCACATCAATATGCAGGTGTCACAACTATGAATAACTCTTAGAAATTGCTGTCCCCACATCTTGCTGAGCATCCACTAAGGTTCTGCTGGGCTCACAACAGCTCCAATAATGTTCACGTTTAAGCCAGTTTGAGAATCACCTAATCTGCCTAATCTGAAAAAAAAATAAATTACATTTGTCACTGTTGTATATGATACTATCAAACAAAAAGATCTTGCCTGGTATTTTAAAAATTCCTCCCATCTGTGTCTAAACTGTTATTCCAGTCAATACTTCAGCTTTCTTGTTACTAACAGCCCTTTTCACAGGATGACTTGAATTCTGTCATTAAATAATCATTTCATAAAAGCCAAGAAACAGAACAGACCCCAGGACAAGGTCGCCAGGATTCAGGATGTGTCCCAAGTGAGTGCAGCAGAAATACTGATGATCCGTGTCCAGCTCCGAGGTTTTCCGTACCCAGGCTTCAGCCAGCGTGTGCTTGAGGAACGGAAAAGAAAACACCCTTGTAATCAAACGCAGCTTAACCTGCTGGGCTGTATTACCATGACCTGCTATAGTACTGGTTTAAATTACATTCGTAATTGTTTTTCTACATCAAGCATCCAATATATTGCTGGCTACTCCTCACTTCTCATCTTTATGAAAGTAAGGAAATGGACATGCCAACCACTTTTCACAAGAATTCCAACAAGGTTGTTTCTACAACTAGACGGACTTTTTAAAGTCAGTGTTGTTTGTGGGGTTTTTTTAACTTCATAACTTTCAACCACATGCAGCTTTCGACTGCAAAGAAAATGTCTGGTACTGATTCATGAATTCTGATTAAAAAGAAAGGCTTCTACACTTGAGCAAAAACAATTTAATAACTGAAGAGTTGCACAGCTACTACAAGATTTTAATAATGATAGTAACAAGTAGTTTAAACTCTTCAACAGAAAAGCATTTCTGAAAGTGGAATCCAGATAACGCCTGTGCGACTTCCCAAGAACATCTTCCCAGGAAGAGCTTTTGCCACTGACAAGATGCAGATGAGCATAAACCTGACTTTCCAAGGCAGAATGATTCAAAACAGAAGTTCAGCTGAGCAGGGGAGGGAGGAGAAGGTCCAAACCACAGAATCCAATCAAGAGGAACTCTCACCTTGTTGGATCTTGCCCCAGCACCTGCAACTTTTTTCTTTTCTTGAACCCTATTGATATCCATAATGATAAATTCCTCGAGCTGTTTTGGGTGGAACAAGCTATTGAAAGGGTGGCGCCAGTAGGTATTGCCATCAATTTCAGCAACTGGGGAAATAAAAAACCAAAAAACAAAACAGCATTGGCAATCACAAGGGAGAGAATTCCTAGTAAAAAAAGTAAAAGGAAAAATAAGCATTTGCCAAAATTAAGGCAACTGCCAAATGCATTTTGTTCAAATGTCTTATTGTAATACAAATATTCAGGAAATTATGCGTATTGCAAACTCCTGCGACAAGAGCAGCTGATCTGTGATAGACCTTGTTATTCACAAGAGTCGTTCTCCTGGATGGATCCTTATCTGAGGTATTTTGCTGGTAGAGTTTACCAGCGAATACCAATCAAAGCACAGTGCTTCTGCTACCGAAGTGGCTAGAGTGACAATCCAGAGAAAAACCAGACGCCATCTCATTTTTGAGGAATATACCTGACAAATTAAGTGCTGAGCAGAGACCTAGAACTTCCATGAACTTCCCAGTGAGCCCCCACCTTTTGCTGAGGATACTATGGAAATCAAGCTTTGGAAACCATACCTCTGTTCACTATCGAATTTATACATCAGCGATTGTACAAATACATTTACAACACGAAGATCTAAAAATACAATATTTTAAGAAAATAAAACAAAAAAAGAATTGTGCCAGCAGAAAAATCAGATGCAGAAGAGAAGCCTGAACTTACTCTGCAGAGTACTGGGGTCTATGAGGTGGACGGTGCTCGTCACTCGAATGCACACGCAGATCTGGTTCATGTTCCCAAGACTCTGCGCCAGTTTTGGCGACAGACACACAACGTTGTCCTGCAAACGAAAAGAAAAGAATTTACACTCGTGTTTCCTTAATTTTTTAATCAAGTCTTCAGAGAGATCTGAAATAGATTTTTAAACTTGGTATTTTCAGTTCTCCACCCAATAACCTCCTCAATTTCTACACTTTGTGGGGAGTAGACCCCTCATCCCCCAAATACACAAGAAATCAGGCCTCTGTCACCAAAATCCAACTCTACCCACTTCACACAATACCCTGAAGATGAAATAGAGATGCTACCTTGCAGATGGGAACAATTTCCACCGAGAAAGTGCTTTTGTAATTGTAGACATTACTATGAATATCGTGCGAGATCAAACGTTGGGATGATTTTGATCTGTAAAATATAAGCAGCAAGAAGGACGTTACAGGCAACAGGAGATAATCAGCAATGCAAGCATATAGGTACGTACTACAAATCCAAAAATACATAGAAAAATGCATAAGGGTTAGTTTTACAATGGCTAAGTGGAAAACACGGGACTTCTGTAGAAGGGATTTTGCCTTTTTAAACTAGAATACAGGTTCATTACATTTACAAAATTGTTTAAAAGGGAAGGATAAAAGACATTTCCCAACAGCTTTTTGGTATTCAAGGCAATAAAAATAAATTATGTACCTAGATGGAACTGTACACTGAAGAAAGTCAACCATCTTCTGGGCTTGTTGCTTCGAAGAATAATAAAAATCCAGGCCATCTTAAAGAAAAGAAAGCCTGATGAACATTTCTATTTCAAATACTATGTTGGTTTTCTTTTCCAATACAATATATAGGCTCAGTAATCTGCTGTTTATCTGCACACAGCTCCCAGCACAAGCACCCTTCCAAAATAAAGCAGGTGAGTCTATTCTGCCTCGAGACTAACAAGCCACCTCACGTACCGTGGATTTCTTTGATGCGAAGTGTATTTTGATGGAGCCTGTGTTTTAAAATCAGCTGCTCCAAATAGTAGAAGGTCTTCTTGTGCAGAGTCTAAAACCAATCATAGATAAAACTATCAAGGTTATTTAAGAACTGTCTAGTGCATATGCAGTATCGCTGAACAACAAACATTGATATGAAGAGATCATCTAGAGAAGGAACTGTCCGAAGTCTATTTATTCCAAATAACCAAAAAGATTTCAGAGATGCGCTCTATTTATACCAAGTTATTTAAGCCTTCTGTTTCACATTTTTTTGAGATCATTTTCTGTAAAGAAAATTTAAATATTTATAAACACTCTGTCCCACTGTTTCTAACACTACCGTAAAATACAGAAGGATATTTAGTAATTCACAACAAGATCCTCCTGACAGCCGTCATTTAAAAAGAATACGCTAATAATACTGGACAGCAAAAATAAAGGTTTTCTAACCTAAGATCAGCAAGAAAAAAACCTGTGAACACAAGAGGTATTATTGTGGCAGTGTGAGCACATCTTTTTCCGAGAAAAATCAAAAAATCACCCAAAGATTTGTCCTCCTGCTTGTTCTGCCATGAACGAATGAAAATTCAGTTTGTCTCCTACCTTTTGTCTGACTTGCACTACAGCTTTCCAGAAATCCTTCGCTTCAATCCTGTGACAGTCTTCACACATTTGAGACTGAACCATGTATTCCACCACAAACACCTGCTGAAGAACGGCTCCATTTATCACCTGCAAAACAGAAGTTTAAAAGGTTTCCTCATCAGTCCTTTCAAGACAGAAACTTGTTTACCACAGGATTCTGAAATAACCTCCATACTACGCTGTGTGACAGACAGCAGACATATGCTGGATTTTACCAAAAAGAAGCACTTATCTAACATGCAATAATAATAAAATCATACTGGTTTCCATTAAAGCTTTTTAAAAGCCAAATGCAGAACACTAAACTCCAGTTACCTCTTTCTGAACAGTCAGTTTGAGCTTCAGCCTCTTCGAATGTGGTTCAGTCCAAATAAAACCAGCATCGATCAGCCGGACCTGCCAGTGGGAAACAACAAGAACTCAGCTGCTGCCAGTGGTTGTACTAGTTATAAATGTGTTAAAAACTACCAGAAAACACACGCTTAAGGTACAGTTCATTGCTCCTCAATTGAGGAAGTGAATAACCTTAATTAAAAAAATATGTAGGGTATACCAAACTCAATTAATAATGCTTAGTTAGAACACAGAGTCTGATCTACATAAAATAATTGCCAATTATTTGTTACAAACCATTAAACCAGAACAACTGAATAAGCTATTCAGCAGCATCTCTGGATGCCACGTAAAGATGAATTGGGACAGTATAATGGTTTCCTCAAGACTTAAAGGCCAATTTAATCTCTAAAGCTAAGAACATGCACATTTACTGCAGCCAAAGATATTTTGATATTTAAGTACTAATCCAGTAGCGAGAAACTCAGTTAAGCAATCTAATTAAAACCTTGATAATTGCAGTAACAATTTTTTGCTTAAAACGCTATCTCAGACTTTTTCCTCTGGTAAGATTCTGAACCTAAGAGATACTTCATTCAAGTGAAACATGTGACTTTCCATTTAATCTATATATAGACCTCTGCAACTCTATTTCATATAGTCATAGATCAGCAAGAACAAGTATTGTATAAGTTATTTTAAAAATGTGTAAAAAGAAACTGTAAAATTAAAGGCCATTAAAAACATCTTAGATTTCTTCAGTTAATGATGCTCAACTCCCACCTATACAATAAGAATTGTGCAGTACGCCTTAAGTGACAGAATTGCACTGCAATTGCCTCCTCAGTACGCTTGGAAATATTTCGTTAGAGCCTGTCCTTACTGAACCCTCCAAAATCCTCACATGGAGTTATTTGAGATCAGACTGTCATTATATTTAATATAAATCAGCTGATAAGCTTCATACAAGCACAAATGGCTGCTCTGGAAGGTTCGAACCCTGTGTAAATTAGCTGGACTTCATTTTATGCAAGACCAGCAGACGTGCTATGAAACGCTACAAACAGAATCAGTGACTTACCTTGCTCAGCGAAGCTTTGATCTTTTTAAGACACAAAGCGAGCAGCTCTCTTGATTCCAAGTTGCACTGAATCCAGGTCCCCGGGGGCTGCAGGTACCTGAGATACAGGGAGCATTTTACAGCACACGGAGCTGCTTCAGCAAATGAAACCCCTCAGAAGATGAGTAATTATCTACTCTTTTTCCCCCTGAGGGTGGTGAGAGCCTGGCCCAGGTTCCCAGAGAGGTGGTGGCTGAACCATCCCTGGAGCCATCCCAGGCCAGGCTGGACGGGGCTCTGAGCACCCTGAGCTGCTGAAGATGTCCCTGTCATGGCAGGGGGGGCACTGGGAAGGTCCCTAATGCAGGTCCCTGATAAAAACGGGCACTGCTGGCTCTCCAGCATGGCCCCCAAGTCCCGTTTCCCCTCCCCTCAGGGGCTCCCCGAGGGGCAGAGGGGATCTCGGCGCCCACCTTTGGCACTGCTTGCAGAAGTGGAGGGTGCTCTGCTTGGGGATGCCCTCGGTGATGTCCACCTGTGCCCGCAGGCAGCCCACGCACATGTTGGCCGGGTTGGGCGGGATGGCCACGCCGCACTGGCAGCACAGGCTGGGAAAGAGAACGACAGAAAACAGGGAGGAAAAGTCAGTCAGGAACAGCAACGCTGCCCTCGGGGGTGGTGCCTACGCGAACCCGCGGACGCAGACAAAGGTACGTGGAGGGTTTTTAATGTATTATGTGCGATTGTTTTTAAAGTGGTGGGTCAGGTAAGTCGTCACCCCCCCGCCCGCCCCGGTTTATGGCCGCCCGCCCCGGTTTATGGCCGCCCGCGTACCCACCCCCGCGGCACCGGGCGCCCTGAGGAGACTCGGCCCCGCCGCCCCCGGGGCCCATCGCCGCTTACATGTTGCCCTGGGTGGAGGTTACCGGCCCTGTCATGTACTCCATGGCTGCGGGAAACACGAGGGCCCGGTGTCCGGGAGGGAGAGGAAGAGGAGGAGGAAGAAGAGGAAGAAGACGAGGAGGGCCCGGCCTTGTGGGCGGGAGCAGCAAGATGGCGGCGCCCGGTTCCTGAGGGGCAGTGAATGCTGTTTGTAAATCACGCTCCGATTAATGATTCTTTGAAACATTAGTTCATTTTTTTTATTTGAAAATCACGGGATTTGTTCCATCCATCATCCTTCCCCGCGGGGCCGCGCTGTGTTGCAGCAAATGGCGGCCGTAGGGGACAAAACGGCTTCTTGTGTTCCTCCCTTTGAAACGGAGAAATAAACTGAGCAGCAGAGTCAATTCTTTATTTTATCAGCGCTGGGGAGCTCTGGGGATCATCCTCCATCAGTGCTCCACACACTGGATGCTCTTGCCTTGCTTATATTCATATAATTATTACATATGCATTACAATTTTTGGTAACTTTGACATAGATCTATGCTAAGAAATAATAGATTATGTTAGTTATAATTGTTTAGTTTCTTACAATACATCTGTTAATTATTAGTTAAATATAAACTAAGCACTCTGCTTCTAAACAGTGTATCGCTTCATCTTCTGTCTCCCTCTTGTTGCGCAGAAGGGTCTAAAACTTGAGAAATACCCCCTGGTTTTGCAGATGGTCAGAAAATCATGTCAACTGGTTAATGATGGGTAGGTCTTTTATAACTTAATCACAGTGTACATGAATTTAGCAGCTTCTCTTCACCTTGGCCCTTAGATGCATGTCCTAATTTTTACTTTTTTATTTATATTTTTTTCATGGAAATGTGCCCTATTCATTTAAAAGCACAGGGACCGATCTAGTAGGTGTTGCACATCTGCAAATCGCGTTAAAAATGGTGTGAACCTGTGCTGCCAGCAATACACAAGGTGGCGGCCGTTTTCAACTAATTAATTCTTGAAGGTTGCTCTAATTCATCTTTGAGCAATACTGCTTAGAAGCAATTTTATTATGGCTTTGGCCTGTTTGTCAGCTGTGGCTTAATGTCTCCAAACGCTCTTTATTTTAAAATGAATTCCCAACTTTGGTGGAAAGAGTGAGAATAGGGATGTTTGGCATTAAATTTATATTACTTTCAGCGTTGATTTTTAGAAGACTGTTATGTTCTAGCTTCAGAATTAACTGGCTACTTTTTGCATCTGTCGGCAGCTTCTCATCACTTTGCAGAAATGGGTAGAACCAAAGTGCCTGAACTTCTCTCTTTCTTTAGCTTTCCTGAGCAATGAGGTCACATTTTTTTCTGAGAACACAAATTATAGATTATATGCAATCGATTATGTGGTGGTGCAGGTGCTTGTAAATAAAGAAACAAACAACTATTCTTGCTGTGGATTCAGTTTTGATTTGAAATCATTATCAAGCGTGAATGAGTTTGAGTTCTCATCTTGTCACTGATTTATAAAGGATTGAATGACAAGAATTAGTATATGTCTTTAATTTACTGTTAGGATTTAATGTGAAACTACTCCGAGAACCAGTTGTGAGTTTTTGAAGGGAGGATGCAGTTTCAGTAGCAGAATAAAAGGACATTATCCTAATTTACATCAGTAATCTACTGACTTCTAAGAGGAGCCACCCATTGCTAATACATTTTACCCACAACGCTGAAAAAAACTTTACGGTGAGATTGTTTTCAACTATGCTGTCATAATTCATTAATTAAGAGTTACATAATACTTTGGTTTAGAAGGAGTTGGTACGATCTGTTTGGGTTAGATTCCATTCATGCTGTACAATAACCAAGCATCCCTCTGCAAAAGAGAAGCTGTCATGATATTAAAGTATTTTTGCAGGTCAGCATTTGTTTTCTGCAGGTTTACAGTTACAATGGAGAAAAGCAGAGCTGAATCCCATCCCCACGTTGTGTGTGGTTCATTTGATACAGCGATATCCTGATGGAAAGGAAGAGTTGTGTTGGTTACTTTAGAGTTGCTTTGGGGACTGAAAATCACCGTCTGTCGAGCTGCCTGACTCGTTTCTGTTTTGGCACATTTTTCTCCTCGCCTTCACAGCCTGTTACTCGCTTCTGCTCCTTTGAAATTAAGTTTATTTGCAGATCTCTCTGGAGACTTACTATGGACCGTATTGTTAAAAATAAAAAAGGAAAAAGCAAAAAAATATAAAAAGCAAGGGTTTCCCTGCACTGAAATTTCATTTCTACACTCTTCACAACACCTGCTGCACAGTGGGTATTATGTGGTTTTTACTTTCAAGCCCTGATGAATCACTCGATCTTTGATTTCTTTGATTTCTGAAATAACACACTCCCCGTGAATTCCAGGCTGTCACTTGGCGGCTCTCATGTTGCAAGAGAGGAAGGACAAAGCCTGTCAGTTATGGGATCCAGATCCGCTGTGGAGTTACTGGGAGGAGAATTTAATCCCAATAATACTTTAAATATTTTTACTGCAAATTTGTTTGTAACTGCAGTTTTCTCCACCTTATTTTGGTGCTAATATACTAAACCCTACCGCAGCTCAAGGCACAGCCACCATCTACTGCCAGCTAAAATCTTGGTAGTCACCAAGGTACTTTGTATTGCCTCTGCAAGCTGTCATTGCCCTGTGGCTCCCATCCATCCATCCATCCATCCAAGTAAAATTTGTATATTTTAAACTGTCAAAGTATTGTTACAGTCTTAGCACCACTTCTGAAAGATTTTACAGCTTTGTACACAATAAAGATAAAAAGCAGACCGCGGAATTCCCTGAGAACTTCAGCAGGTCCGGATTTCAGAACTCATTGCATGGACTTTGTCCGAGTGTTGTGGGCTGGAAGATTTCACTGACTTTTCCTAGGGAGGATCCGGTATCCGTGGAAACATAAAAATGGGGTTCGGGAGGGTTCACCTGCGGTCTGGTATAAATGACCAGGGGAACGCAAGGCAGGAAAATAAGGATGGATGTGCCCAGTTGCTGTTTTAAACAGGCCAGACAAAGATAGAGAGGCCGGATTTGGAGCCGGTCTGGATTTGCAGCTGCACAAAGCTCTTGGCTTCGTTCTTACTCATTCTCACTAAACCAGCCACGCACTCCTTAATGGCATATATAGCACAGAAATAAGAAAGTGGCAATAACCTTTCTGGAAAAAACCCTCCAGGAATTACAATTCTAATGTGGGCTGAGCCCTGGAGTGGTTTTTTCTTTCCCTGTAAATGTCTCTGGAGCTATTATCTGAAGTGCAAGATGGGAACTCATCAGGACGTTTCAGTCTTCACAGCTCCATTTAATTTCCCTTTTCACCCGGGAGCTGCAGGAGTTACAAGACTGTGTTCAGGCGCTGTCGGGAATTATAGAAAGCTTTGTAAATTCTGGCAGCTTGGGTGATAAAGCTGTCAGGTCTCCACCACCAGCTACTCTAGTAGTAATGACAGAGAATGGAAAGGGTGAAAAATGTTGCTCTCCCTTCTGTGACTGCTGCTGTTTAAAACTGCGTTGGCATTTCACTGTCTGACAGGTTGCATGGAGTTGTTAATTATTTCTTAGGGTTTCCTGAGGTCAGAAGCACGGCAAGCAGCGTGCGCAAGTTTTTATTTTACGTTTTTCTTCTGCAAAATTTGGGGATGTCGAGTGACTTAAATGTTTTGTCACGTTTGGCAATTTGGATTTACAGGCTAGAATGTGTCTGGGGAATAAATACTTTGTATGAAGAGTGTGCACTTGCTAATCCTCTTCACCTGTGTCTGCGCAGAGCTCACTTGTTCAAACGGGGAAGGCACCGCGCGATCGTGGCATCAGTCTGAATGCTGCAATCATCACAAAAGGGTCAGCAAAAGGCCCTGCTCTCCAGTGGCTGGGGGCCTGCTCTGGCCGTGCGTCCCGGCTTTGCGCAGGTTGGTTTGGAAACGTGTCCGTGTGGCTCGTCCAAAGGTTGAGGCCACAGACAGGTTGTAGAGTGAGGTTTTAAATAACTCAGGCTCTTCTAATTCCACTTACGGAATCAGAAAATAGGAATTAAAATATGTATTAAAAGCGTCATCTAGAAATAAGGAATTTATTGACAGTGTGTAGAATGTACACATCTCATTTGTAGAACTGTCTACTAATTAGAACAGTTGTATAATTAATTTAATTATTGGTCTATATACTTTGTTACATCCTAGACTGAACCTTTTAACTCTTCCATTGATTTTATCACTATCAACAGCTCTAGCAAGTTTTTAAAGTGTCATTTTTACCCTGATTCATCTTTCCAAGAGCCACATATATTTAAATAAACATTATTTGTAATCCCACTAATCCAGAAACCCGTCATCAGAATGTTTTGTAGAAATGAAGATGGTATCGAGGAAGAGCTTTTCTGGGTGGGTAGAGTTGCTGAAGGTGTGAATGGCTATTAGTGAAAAATAATTATTTACATCTTGCTGACCCTTGGGGAAACTCCTGGCCCTGTCCTGTGCACCAGGAATGGTCCTCGCCACTGGATTCACATCCCTAAATCTGAGCAGAAAAGAGTCAATAGTTTTTGCTAGCAATTAGCTGTTCGGTAAATTTAGACACCTGGTTGAATCTTACTCCTAGTGAAAAGCATATCAGTTTGCACTAATTTCTTCTCTTTCCCTCTGCTGTTTTTCAATTAGTATTAAATATTATATTTAAGCTATATGCTAGTTTTCTGCTCTTACTTTTATATTCTTTGGGGTCTATATAATCTATTACCATAAGCACAGTACTTCATCTTATGCTAAGTTTTGTTTCTATTCATTAAGCTATCCAAATATTTAACCGATGTGCACACTGACATTTGAATTATACAAATGACGCTGAACTCATACACAGGTTGAGTTTATCCTAAGATTTACAATAGATTTTTTATCTGATCTCTAGGAGTACTGCTCAGTCCCTGGGCTACCAAACAATACCAAAGTCACCGCATTAAAAGGTAAATAGCTGTTTGTGGTTTGCGTGGAAACTCAAGTGTCAAGGCAAGAAAAGCCAGGACGGCGTTTGTGCAGGTGTGCCGGCTGGCTCGCAGCAGCTTCATTTTCAGTAGAAACACCAATAAATAGAAGCAGCATAGAACAATAAATTAATGGGAAAGATATTCCTGTGATTAATTGAACAGACACCTGAGGTCACTATTCCCTCACGTAAAGCGGATCCAGGAAAGGAGGCGGTGAAGCCACTGCAGGAGCTCCTGGGACCTCTTGTCCAGTTAGACCTGCTCTGACTTTGCAGCAAAGATGTTTTGTTCTGGTCTCTGCTGTTTCTCCTGCATCTTTGTGTTTGCAGCCCCAGGTTCATGTCACCCCCCTAGTGAAGGCTGTAATCATGTGGCCTATTTCTTTAGGAATTAAGGGCTCTTTTACTGATTGCAGCCATGAAGTTGCAAACTAATAATTGCGACTGTGCTTTGGCAGAGGTACGACTGTTTCAACTTGTCTTTTATGGTCTCAAGGAGCGATACGAATGGGAAGAATAGCATCAGCTAATTCTGTTGGGACACAGCACTTCCAGGGGCTGCTTTCTGTGAGATACTCTGCACTAAATTTACTGGCATAATGCACCAGTTATTTTCCAGTTCTTGCCTATTTCTTCAGTTCCTTGTGAGGAATCCAATTAGCAATCCAACTTATAGTAGGAGCCACGCACATTATTACTGCTGAACTTTAGGGGCAGGAACAAAGGGAGCTGAAAAGAAACTTCTTTAAAGAGCTTTGCAGCAGAGACCAGCCTATTGTGACACTCCACTTTCGGCTGATCGGTAGATAAAACCTGCGCGTTGCATCATCGAGTTTTAATGAGCTTTATTGCAGCAACTGGATCTGTGGTTTAGTTTCCTTCTAAGCAGTGTTTTGCATGCAAGTTGCTTTTTAACAACCAGAATTTCCCAAACCATAGTTAATAGAATTGAGCTGCTTGAACAAGGAGACATCTTAGATTCATTAAATTAGATCTTCTGAGTATCACGAGGGAGAATCCTCCTCGTGCTAACTTGTGTTCTTCAACAGCTCCTATCACCCCTTTTGTGTTTATCAAACATCACAGCTTATTATTTCTTGGTAACCACAAACCCCAAAACTTTTAGTTTCTCATCGGGACACCTTCAGCAGCTCAGCCTTTACATTCTCTTACCAACATGCTTTATTGTCAGCTTCCGTAATTAATTCTCCATTGCTGTATAATACTTCACTGCTCTGAGACTGCAAAGTTTTCCTTTTTGATTTCCTTGTTTAAAGAGAGTACAGCCAGTTACCGCAAATATATTCAACTTAGAAATCACTTTTATTACAGTTTTTTAGTGTAAAAGATTGTGATGGGTCTTACTACCCAGTTCAGGCTTCTTTACCTGGGTTGGGGAACAGCCATAGCAAAAATTTAATTTTAAGAAAAAGCACGGGCCGGAGCCAGGAAGTATTACTTTAATACTGAGATGTTTGTTACCTGTACCAGGATGCACTAGACCTGAACCTGTTCCAAAAAGGCAAATATTTACTCATCAGAACACGACAGAAATCTTTGAGACCATTGTACAGTAGCTGCAGTTTGCATTCCACGTGCCTTTTGTCATCTTTTGTGCCTCAGCTAAAACCATCTCATCCCGTTAGAGGCTGAAGGAAACCCAGTTGTGCTGAGAGGAGTGGAGAATCCACACCATGTGGAACTCTGGACCTTGGTGTCCCTAAAATTAATACCTTTTTGTGGAATTTAGATTTTCAGATATTGGCACTTTGGATTCTCTTATGAGAGAGTATGAGAATAGCAATGTGCAGGTGGTATATTTTGCACGTCGTGTCTATTAGAAACTTGTACATAGAAATTACAGATGGTGTTGGTGTTTCCTAGACTTGCTTCCCTCTGGCTGGCTTGAGACAAAACCGAAGAGAGAGAAAGTCAAAAAAACGCTTCGGTGAACTTGCTATAGAAACAAAGCTGGGTCCCTTGTCCTTTGGCTGGATGTGCACGGCTCCCCCTCCCTCCATCGCTGCTCCTGAGGGCAGAAGCAGGGGACAGGAGTGTGGTGGAGGCAGAAGTTCTGTGTTTTGATGTGGGTGGAAGAGCCAAAGATGGCTAGTTGATAGGGGAGAAGGAGGAGTGAGGAATGGGGACTTTATTGGTGGAATGGGAGGTAAAACGAATGGAAATAATGATCCACCTTTGCATGGGGGGGTACACGGAGCCAACTGGAAAGGGCGGAAAAGGACAGCGATATAAAACTACAGCAGGGCGGAAGTTGCGCCAGAGCGGGGCACCTGCAGAGGAGAGGGGTGGAGCGGTTTTGCTTTTGTCCAGACTTGATACCTTCTTCAGTAAGTGATGGGAATGTTCCAGCACTCGCTGTGCCAGCCTCCTATCACCGGAATAATCCTCTGGGGATTTGCAGGGCTGGACTGCAAAATGCTTCAATTCAAAGGGGCCTGGGGCAAAGAACCTGGGAATTAATGTGTGTGTTTGTAGGTAATTTGTGCCAGAGAGTGCGGACTGATTAATGAAAATTGCATAAACAGTAAGGAAAGGAAAACATGGAAGGAGGAGGACAGGGACACTCTGCCCACCCAGGGCTCTGCCAGACCGCTTGAGCATTTTAGCTTTAAGCATCTTACCAGTGGTACCCTGGGATACCACTGAAGTAGCAGGTTTGATTAATATAATGGCAGTTAGCTCTTTTTTCTTCTTTTCTTTTTCTTTTTTCTTTTGTGCTTGCGACAGTCCTCTATGATGGCATACGCATTTTATAATTATTCATCAAGATAAAATCTCAGGAAAGAGGTGTTGCAATTTTAGTGGGTTGCATTTTTTCTCTCCGCCGCTCCCGTCTTGCTGGCACACGCACAACACGGCGATCTGACACATCGCTGTTAAAAGATGTCTCTGCAGGTATTGCTCAGCTCGAAAATTGCAAAACTAGAACTTATGGCGTGTGTGATAGACTTTGAATGTAAAGGCACTGACTGGAGCCTGCTCTTTGTGAGTGGAAACTTCCAAAGCTGATCCGAACGCTTGCAGCTCATTATTTATTTAGGAGTAAATGCATTTATATAAAAGACAACCTCAGTGATGCTCGTTTTGCTATTGAAGATTTCTTGGGAAAAACAGGGCACGTACCCAGAGCTGCTGCAATGAGATGCTGATTTCAGTGCCCAGGTCCTGTGTTCTTGTAATAAATAACCTTTAGATGGAGTGGATTTTAGAGAGCACAGGAATTCTGAATAGAAAGCTGATATTGAACTGGGTGTTTTGAGTTTTTTTTGAGGCCACCAAAATGTATCTGTGAAATCATAGAAATCATAGAAAGGGAAGTAAAAAGTATTCATGTGTGATGTGGAGAGGGCTTCTTGGCATCTGAATATTATTTACCTGGAGTGAAATGTCCTGTACTTCCCCTGGGCCGGGCACCGGGGCCTATGGAGGTGGATGCGTCTCTTTGGTTTGCGCCATCTTTTTTTCCAGCTGTTACTTCATAAATCACTCAATCTCTGTGCATTTGGCAGATAATTAGTGTAGATGAGCTACCAGGCTTCTCTGCTTGTGCAATTTGCGGCTGTGGGGAACGCAAAGAACTGATAGAAGCTCTTTCCTCTGCCAGCCCTATGGGTGAGGCAGTTTGCGGTGCCTTGTCACCTTGTCTTTTAATTAGATTGCAGCAACCCTCTTACAGCCCTCTCTGATGTTAGGCTGCTTCATTCAGAGCCTGGCCTCAGTTGTCTTGGGTCAAATACTCCATGATGTACATTTTACCTGCATTTTCTCTTCCTGTTCATTTTTTTTTAATATCTGAAGCTCATAAGGATTCATGGCATGTAACTCATCCTTGAATCTGACCTTGAAATAATGAGATATTTCTGATCTACTCCATGATTATGAAGCAAAGATGGGAGCTGTCAGAAAAAATAACTGCAACAGCACCCTAGCTGACAATATGTCTAATCCTGCCACTGCCACAATTTACCTTCATTTCCTCCCCTCCTCTTTGCTCAGTCGTTGCCAGCGAATCAGAATCTGATTTTTTTTCATGGACTTGCCAGATTTACCCTATTATATTGTAGATATTTCCTCTCTCCTCTTTGTCCTATTTCTTGGCTTCTATTCTCTCACTTGAACATATCTCTGTGATTCCGTGATTCCGTGATTCTGTATCTCAGCAGTAGGATGCGCATTTTGATGCAAAGGGTAAGCATGCATCTTTTTCATTGCTTTTGGTGATTGAGGAGGCTATAGCTTATCTTAGGCCACATGAAATAATTTCTACAGCCTATTTCTAGCTCGGAGCTTCCTATCCCAATGCAGAGGAGGCCTCAGTCATCCTGGTACCAGCTCCAGGACAGCCCCACTGTCCTGGAATGGCAGAATCAGCAGCGTTTATCAGCTCTTGGCTGTCCCGATGTAGCAACTACTGAGAGCAGCCTCTGCAATAAGGGTGGAGCAGACACCGAGGATGATAAACGTGAACTCTCCGAGTTAATTCTTACCTCCACCTGTGAATCACGGCCTTACAGCTCGGGAGTTGCCGTATGGATTTCCTGGAGATATTTTCACAACTCAGGCTCTTCAAATTCAGGCAAAGGATTGCTTACCCTAAGGAATAAATGTATTAAGGACAAAACCGATCACGCTTTGAGCTGAGGGGTCTTCGTTTAGTTCAGGCTGAGTTTTCTGTTGTCTGTGTAAGGACAGAGAGTAAAGTGGAGCCCGTTTCACTGCAGCTTTTGCTGCTGAAGCCGTGGGACGAGCTCTGTGCTGTCACTGTGCATTCAGATCCAGCCTTTGCAGGACCTCAGGAACCTTACAGGCATCTGCCCTCCTTTGTCAGCTGACAAACACTGATATTACGCTGAATTTTCAGTTTCCTGATAGTGAAGGTAGTTTATTTTACCAGAACATTTTGGTAATTTCAACTCCCTTGATTTCCTTGACTGCACCAAGTTTGCCGCAGGGTGAAGTTTGCTGTGGCTGTGGGAGCTGAGGGGCTGTGCTTTAGAAAGAGCCTGGCTTTTCTGCTCCCCGGTTTTTCGGTTTCTAATTAGGCTTGGCTTGGATGGAATTGCTGATACGATCCAAACGAGGCACTTCCAGGCAGCTGGAGAACTTGGTGCAAGCTGAGAAACACCATGGCATTTAGCTGGCAAAAGAGGGAGATTTTTTTTCAATATTTTTAATTGTAATTTTGTATCCCCTTCATCTAACAGACCATCCTACTGATTTTCTGGAAATGATGAGGAACCCACCTGGTTTTGGAAATTTAGTAGGAGAGGATGTGGCAGCCACAGCTCTGGGGGGAACTCGCAATTGCTGCTGGTCGGGCTGTGGGGCAGAGGAAAAGAAGCTGTTGGCTCCTGCTGTCCTACAAGCCCGTTGCCACATGCTCTTTTGTCCCCGAAGAAGGTAACCAATACTCCAGAAAGTGTGGCTGTATTTGTAACGGTTCATCACTAAATTCTGCTATTGGCAATACCTAGATGCACAGATAAATCCAAGTAAATTAATTATCTTGGCTAGGAAGATACCTGGAGTTACCAAACAGAAAGAAATGGGCTCTATGCAAAAAGCAGTTTGTGGTAGGATATCCGTAACTTGCTGATATAGCTGCGGTTTGGTATTTTCGGAGTAAATGATTAAAATGAGTCGGGGCTGACTGGCAGCACTGCTTTTGGTGCAGCCTTGGAAATTGGTCATTTTGTGTCATTTGAAAATTATGCTTTTCTGCTTTAATTTTCAAACGCCCAAGCTGGCAGATGCTGCTTCTCTGCGTCTCCGCCCCGGGGTGCAAAATCCACCTGCAAGAATCGGCCCCATTTCGGCAAACACATCCTGGTGCTGCGCAAGTGTGAACTGCGCTTCGCACGGTTCTGCTGGCTGTTACTACACCCTGCTGGGCTTCTTTTACGATGGCTTAAATATCCTTTTCCCCCTAGCTTCTGAGTAATTAGGGAAATTGAACTTTAGGAATGGAGTATTGCCTTGGTAGGATGTGAAGGGAGGGAGACAGACACAATATATTGTATTTGCAGTCTTGTGTGTGCTGGGCAGGGCTAATTCTGCCTGTACGAGAAGACCAGGACATCTTTGTAGTCGTGCAGCAGAAGCTTCCTACCACAGAGATCAGGGTGATTTCCCTTTATCTACTATTTTTGTTTGCAGGCAAGTTTCAAAAAGGTATCTC
The DNA here is from genome assembly GCA_013399365.1 of Pampusana beccarii. Classification (NCBI taxonomy): domain Eukaryota; kingdom Metazoa; phylum Chordata; class Aves; order Columbiformes; family Columbidae; genus Pampusana; species Pampusana beccarii. The sequence continues at coordinate 2,344,125 of VWYH01009570.1, read as the reverse complement.
TGGAGGCATATTTCTATCACATTCTACATTTTGCATGTTATTGATTGATGATATCTGCTGGTTTGGAAGGTTTATCCTTTATAAAATGATTATTTAGAATATGTTAATGACTTATTTCACTTGATGAAAACTTTAGGGCCTTTTTACCTTTAGCCATAATGGTATGAATTATCCTAAGTGAAAAAAAAAACCACTTTTTTTTCACTGAATTTTCATCCAAAGCAAGAATCTTAAATTATAGCCAAATAACAGCAATAATAAAACTTCAGAAAGAAACAAACCTTGAACATCCTTAAGATTTTAAAATTTCATAAACATGGGGTCTCATTTTTCAGGGAATTCCGCGGAGATGAAATGGGACACCCAGAGGAGATTGATTTGAACCCAGATGCCCTGAAGATGTGTGGGATGGGCAACGGCAGCGCTTCCCCACCAACCACCTGGGCTTATTTTGCCAGTCTTTTCCAGAAAGATCAAGAGAAAGGATGGAAATAGATGGAAATAGAGCTTTCTCTTTCCTCTGGTGAGTAAGCAGTCAGGTAGGAGCTCTCTGGGGGTATGAAGGGGACTGGGAATATCACATTTCAAAGAAATTAGCGCTACATGTAGTCACTGCTTCTTTAAGCTGAGTTTAGCTGGTAGCTAATCTACATCCCACTGACAGCCCTCTGAGCTATAAACTGCTGCTACCCCAGTTCAAGCTTTGCATTTTCCTTCAGGTGGTGAAAGGATTGCACCAAAATAACTTAGAAATAAGCCTGATAGATGGGCAGAGTCCCTGGTGGTGATGCTGATCCCTACGCGTCCCGGGCAAGACCACGTGAAGGAAAAGGTTCCTGGGAAGCTGGTTTTAATAGTCCTGGGTAAAGGCTGCTCAGGAAGAAGCTTCTGGAGGTTCATGGTTGGGACACGTGCACCTATAGTCACCCCAGGAAATGGGTTTGAGAGGCGATCCATGAAAGTAGGCAGAAAACCTTTACGGCAGGAGAAATACTATCTTGGATTAAATGAAATTAAGAAAAATGGATTTTAAACAAGGGAGGTCTGGTGCTGGCCGGCTGAGCCCCAAAATTTCTCAGTGCTTAATTTATTGATGCTTTTGTACTTTCAGGGTGAATGCAACTGGAACTGTTTCATCTCTCATTCTACTTTTCTTTCATTTATCACTGTTGGATTATTGGTGCTGTTTACTCTTAACATAGACCTTCCATTTCCTTTTTTTTTGGTGTAAAAATTTCCAACTGCTGTGCTCAGCCTGAACTACAATTAGTGTAGGGAAATAATGGAGCAATTAACTACAATTAACATGGAATAATCATGAAGCAGGAGTAAGGACTGCCCTGCCAAGGTGTTCTATAAAGAGCCCAATGCTACACTCTTCACAATGGAGTTGTGCCCATATACTGTATGTACCAACCCATCTGCTGGTGTTACTGGTGTTACTGGTGTTACCGGCAGCTCTCTGAAATGTGACCCTACTCCTGCGACTTGTTGCTGCTGGTGCTTCCATGTTAGAGAGCGGACATAATCACATGGAAACCTCTTTCCATTGTGTATGAACAGCTTCATCTACAGGAAAAAGGATTTCAAAACTGGAGATTTTCCTCAGCTCTGGTGTGGTCTCAAGCTGTTGAATGTGGTATCCCATCTCCTCTCTTTTTTAGCCAGGAAAAAAATGTTTCTGTTCACTGCTGTGTGCCAAAAATGCTTTGAAATTTCCTGCTGGAACCCACTAATTTTGAATATTAAGGAGCTAGAATTATTTCAGCTTTTCTAGCAGAAAGAAGTGAAAAGGGTTGAAAAAAATCTCAAAAGGCTTTTTAGTAGAGGGAGGTTATTTTCAGCTGTCTCTTTCCGTCCTGGTGAATACCTCTTGTTCCCAAACTTTAAAATTTAGTAAAGAAGCTGAAGAACACGCTCACAAAAGGTGGTTTCACTTAAGTAAGGTTGCAAGGACCCTCCCAAACAGAAGCTGTTGCTGTTTTCCTCCATCTTCCGAGCACCTCCCGCAAAGCTAAACAAAGATAGCAGGAATAATAAGGAAGAGAAATGCTTTACAGGAATCCCACTGTGAGAGCTCAGGGAAATTCCCTCCTCCTGAAAGTAGAACCCATTTGCTGGGTCTGTTTACTTTAAATTACCTGTTTAAATAGCAATATTACATTGGTGTGTGTTTGCCTTGAGACACAAGACCCAGCCTTTGCAAACCTCTAAGAAAGTGTTTTTCCTCGTGCTCAGAAAAGCAGGTCAGTTGCATTTGATGCCATTGGGAACAAATAACCTTTTTGAGAAATTAAAAAATTAAGATGTCATTGGAAACAGGATTGAGGAGGAGATGCCATGGTGTTTACATCATATTCTCTAATTGAAAAGTAGGTATTTTTGAGGATAGGATATCGGGAAGTATTTTGGGTTCAAGCACCAACTTGTTAGGTAAATACTTTCATTTTTTCATCTCCAATATTTGGGTTGTTACTTTTATTTTATTTTATAGACTGGTTTCATAGGAATTCTCACAGGTACTTGGCATTCTTCATCTCCTGCAATGCTCTGTTTATTACTGTCAGCATCGTTATGGCTTGGTACCTCATATTTGCAGGTTAGCAACCGGGATTAAACGGGTAGGACAGCTCAGCCTTCGGTCCCGTTTGAACCTAAACCACTCAGTTGTGCCATCAGCACACAGGTATTTGTTGCCTTAATTTATGAACAAATAGGAAATACAGGAAGAGCTGAGTCATGCACTGAAATGTTATTTCTGAAGAATAAAATTTATGTTTTTTCCCCGAAAAAAACCTGCATACACATGTTCAGATCTGTTCAACCTTCAAAAGATGTCTTAGTTTCCAAACAAACTTTGTTCTTTTAAGCATGCAGGACCCTGCTGCAGCTTGATAAAGAAATTAAGAGGGTTTTTTCAATTCTACAACTGTGCAAACATAATTTGAAAGCTATTTACATTTTGTACCTCTCACTTCTAGTAACAGTAGCATCAGCTGTTAGATACATGCACTGTATAGCCACAAGTTATGATTTGGCATTGACATTTGATTTAGGTGTAGAGTGAAAACCAAACCAACCTTCCATTGCTCAAGAAACTCCCCACAGGCAATTATAATAAATCTCTTTTTTTTTCTTTATAAAACAGATCTCTTTAAGCACTCAGACTTCCCTGTAGCTACTAAAATATCACTTCCACTCTGATTTTTGGATCTTCTTCTTCTGGTGCAGACATAGACTTGGTGAATGGGAGCAGAAAGAAAAGATGTCTTGGTTTTTATCAAAGGAGGCGGAAGCGCACTGAGAGCTCTGTGTGTTCTGTAAACTACCTATAGAATGTTTTTTTCACTATCTTACACCATCTAAACTCAAATGCGGCAACTTCAATGCAAAAAGTTGGATTCGAGTTCATACTCTTATTAATTCTTCTTCCACTTGCCTCTCCCCTTCATTAAAAACCAGAAGCCAATAACCAGCCAGCTGTGAGTACTCAAATAATTCTGTATTATACTTATCTCCCTATTTTCCCTAACCTGAGTCGAAGATGACATGGCATATTTTGCCACTGCACTCTCTTATCAAAACTTTTTTGTGTATAATGAGCGTGGAACCTCCCCTCACTGCCATCAGAAGTGGTTTTGCTGTTTCATACATTCCAGTGCAATTAATTCAGGGTGCTAAAAGTGAGAACCGGTTGACTATTACGCAAATGTGGCATCCCAGGTGATGTGTTTCATTATCACACAGCAAAAGCTGGCCTGCGTTTCACTGAACAGGGACTGTGCGGCCAGTAGTCACTGTATTACTCTGGTTTTCAGCTCTGGTAATTAAGCAAGCCATGGTCTGTAGGAGAAAATGGTATTTTCATAACCACAAAACTGCTGCAAAATAAATACACAAAACTGAAGAAGACACCGCATGTCACAAGTTGCGAGAGCTGCCGATCGCGACCCGGGCGAGTTCAGTTCATGATGGAAACGGTGCTTTCAGGCTGGCCCCCGAAGATCTGCGAGAAGAACTGCAAAGCCAGGCGGACGTGGATGGGGACGAAGACGTAAGCCGTGTACACCACCATGGCGACTACGGTGACGGTGATGGTGTGGAACATGGACTGCTCCCAGGGCTCCAGCACGTAGCTGCAGGTGATCAGCAGGTACTGGTAGTACAGCCAATAAATATAGTCCTTCACACGCTTAATATCCATCTTCAGCTTGCAGTGGTTTTGAGAAGATGACCTGTAACGATAGAGAAGTCTGGATTACGGCTGCAGTGGAAAGGAAGAACCTGGAACTGAAAAACGATGCGGTGACCATCATCTCAAGTTTGACACCACGTGTAATTGTAACACAGAGGAAAGTTCAGAGATAACGCATCGGTGCCATTGCAGCCTCTGGAAAACAACCCTGAGCTCCAGCAACTGCTGCTCGCAGTTATTGAAAATCTATCACTTAGGCACTCTCAGTTCCTACGTTCTCATTATGAGTGTGTTTTGCTATTCATTCTGCAGCAGGAATTAAAACTGCATTAGCTGCCAAAGGCACAGGGTTCGTGTGGAAGCCGGGGAGATACACATTTAAATGGGAAGGCTTTGGGCCGGCTTCCATAAATGTGGATGGCAGACTCGTATGCTCTGCAATAAAGATGAGATTAAAATAACTGCTCTGTAAAAACTCCTCCGGTTGCTTCTGATAATTTTTATTATTCTGTGATTTTTGGGAAGAAAAGACAAGCTATGAAAGGGAGGGGAAAAAGTAATCTCAAATAGCATAAGAAGTTTTTTCAGCTCATTCCAAAGAAATCAGATACATTACAGATTAAAAGAGTATTTAATGGGAGTTAGAAGTCTAGGAAATACTTTCCTCTCACCTAATACCTTTATGCGTTCATTGTTCCCATCTCCACACAGAAAGGAGGGAGGCTGAGCAGGTATTAACTAGGAAATGGGTTTTGCCTTCTACTGCTTTTTGTTAAAATTGCTCTTCAGTATTTTAAATAATCTTGCAATCCAGGCCAAAACCATCTACTTAGAGAAAACACAGAGACAGAATGATAAGCAACTGTACAAGGTTTTATAGGGGGACTCCTGTATTTTGGGGTTGAGTTCAAGGACACAGATGCCGACCAGGTCAACTCATGGTAAAAGGGAATACTGGAGATTTTAGTCCTGCTGGAAAACCCTCCAATATATCATTTTGTTCTATGCTTCTTTTGCCTAAAATACCAGGAACAGAGATGTTGGACGTCACGTCCCTCCAGTCTTGAGTTCGCAGTGTGTTTTGGGCAACAGAAATTTTCGGTCCCTCAAGGCAACGAATACTCAAGTCTCACTGGAAAATTTGCAACCTGTGATTAAAGTAATGATGGGCTACTGGTATAGGCCAAATCTATTACAATATTTATTTAGTGGTTTACTGCCTCTGGAAGCTGTATTGTATATTCTGATGGTATGTGGGTATTTAGCGAAGGCAAGACAGATTACCCATGAAAAGGATCCCTGGTTTGTTTTGTAACAGCTTTACTTTGGTTACTGGTGTGTTAAATTTTTATCCGGCGGATGCACTGTTAAATGCACACACCCTGATGGATCGTATTTCTCCATCTTTCTTTAGGTCACTGGAACCAGTCGCTAAGGTTCAGCATTCCTGGATTACGCTGCAAACGGAGCATCCCCCAGACTAGGTCTCACCCGGAGACGCTGTCAGGTAGATTTTTACCCCTTTTTCTTTGGGAAGGCAACAACTGCAGGCTCACCCTGAGCCTGGCAGACTCTCTGGTTGAATTTGTATTCCAAGTGCCTGCCCAACGCTGTTGATAAGGGACCTGACTATCTTTGTTCCCCCTCTTCATCCATGTGCTGGCTCCTCTCCCGGTGTTTCCCCTCTAATCCCTTGGCTTTCTCTCCAGACCTTCTCACATCTGTTCCCCAGTTGCTCCTCAACTCTCAACACCCCCATGAATGCAGCTTCTTTGCAGGCAACAAGCGCAGTTGAATTCTAAACACTGCGAGGGGGACTTGTTTGTGTTAGCAGAATTTTATGTGGAAAAACCTCTGTACTTGCCCCATCACCCACCCAGCCTTTACTTTCCCCCAGCCCCTCTTCTCTTTTCCCCTCTATCTCCAAAAGCAATCTGTTTCCTTCACTACCATCTTCCCCATATCTCCTAGACTACATCTGCTAGACCAAGAGGCCACCTACAATGCTTTTGTGGGGCAGATCAGTCCTAGTTTAAATCCAGCGGTGACCGTGCTGTGAACAGCTTTACCTGTAAGCGCACAGGCTGGGGAGAAAGGCCACCACTGGTTTCTTGTCCTGCTATGAATGGAAGAGAATTCCTTTAGGACGAATTATTTAAAGGCAGAGCTCAAGAGGGGCCTTAAAGTCTTGTAAATATTGCAAAACCTGCAGTAAGAATGGCACAGCTGGCAAACCGTGACTCGCTGGGAGCCAAAAGCATCTCTATTTCTACCTTCTACAAAAAGAGCAGCGTTTTTCAATGAAGAGGTTAAGCCGCTTCCTATACAATTGAAAGGAAAACGATAAGGGCCCTCTCATACTCCCTAGGATTATGGTGTTTACACGGGGGTTATACCCATGCTAGTTAAACTCAGACCTTTCTTGGGTAAATGTCTGTTAAGCCTGACTGCCGCACAGAGAGACAGCAAGGCTGGAGCGCTTGGTGTGAGCGTTTAAGGCTACGCGGTTATCGGGGGGGTGATACAGTCATTTCGAGGGGAGAGATCCCAGGCTCATGGAGCTTTCTGCCCACAGCAACACATACACTTGTGTATCTCAATACAGAGCTGGTGCAAGGAGCAGCCAAAGACAGGAAAAAAAATTCCCCAGGTTGATTTTACTGATGTTAGACCAGTCTACCAGGCTGCAGACTCACCACTATCACTTACTGGACATTGCTGTCTTGGAGGGATACATGAATAAAATATGAAGTAATTAAAATAAGGAGCAGACCTTTTGATTTATATCAAAGACCTTGTTACACTTTCTCCAGCCTGGGGATTGCGTTTCCATTCAGCTGGGTCACCAAGTCCCAGCCTGTGCTGATTCAGTTCTTCCTTCACTAACCCCAACCCCACCTGTAATGGGACTCCCTGGACTGCCAGCAAGAACGCAGCCATCTTCATGCAGATGAGTGATCGAGATTCAGATAAGCAAAAGAAAAGCAGTCAAATTACAGTCTTTGCCCTCACCACTAACACGCTTCCACTGCATTTAATCTACTCAGAGACTTTTCTCCGTTAGCAGGACCGACTTGGAAGTGCAGCAAACGCGCGGGGCGTCTGGGGATAATGCAATTTCAGATGCATAATTTATGACAGGAAAATATGGGAGGGAAGGGAAAAAAGCCATCTTAAAGTAGCTGCTTGGTCAATGAGATACAAGAATCCATTGATTTACTGTGACACAGACACCTTTTCTGAAAATCCCTCCTTTGCATTAATTCAGGGCCAGTTTCAAGCATAAGGAATAGCCCAAAGCTCCACATCCCCAGAGGTCTCAGGCAGCATCACCACTCAGGCCAACTACCTTTAGCAATAATCAAAGGGAATGGCGCATCACTACACAAAACAGAAACTCTTGAGGCTAAAAATGCTGTATTTTAAACAGGGCTTGTCCTAGAGAGGCTTCCACTTATATTTTTAAGCATTATTGGATTTTATTACATTAACACACAATCAACGGGCACTCAGAGTTGAAAGGCTCCTGCATTATTAACTCATCAGTTCCCAATATTCCAGAACAGGAGATCGTTTGCTGTTATGTAATTTTAATTTAGTGCTCACTTGTCTACAAATTTTAATTAATTAAGTATTCAGTTGCACTGTGGAAATGCCTCCCTGTTTAGAGGCCATGGGAATGTTAAAACCTGCTATGAATAAAATGAATAGAATTCAGCTTCTCAAGCCATTAAGCAATATTTAAATAATTTTCAGCAATTTCACCTGCAAGCAAAAAAAGCAAGAAGAGAAACCTGTAAAGCAACTTGTATTATTTTAAGTGGCAACCTGATCTTCTTGCTTGTTGATACATGTCTCTGATTAGGGCAGCTGAAAACATAAATCATCATCATCATAAAAAAAATCCTAGGTTTCATTTAAGAGCATGCCTAATCTTAAAAATGTATTTATTAATGACCTTAATTCCCGGTGTTTGGAGGTGTAACCTGAAGACGCTGATATTAGGTGCTTTACTATATTATTTTTGCTTTGAGCGACAGGTTTTTAGGGACTCTGTTCCCACGAGCACTCTGCAACCTGGCAAAATGCACCTGCTGGGAAATTCCTGGGGAAAGAAACATTCTTGCAGGAGAACTGGGATAGACTGGTTTCCAAAGAATGCTTGAAAACACCTTACACCCTCAGCAGGAGAGTTTGGTTAACTAACACATACAGAGAAACGGGATTTCCAACATATATTCAGGTCTAGATAAGTTTATCTAGACCAGGGAAAAACAAACCCTGGAGCTGGAGGTAGTCCCGTAATCATCTCTGATGCTTTGAACGTCAAGTAGGGCCACGTGTTATAAACAAGGTAGGAAGGGAGAACAAGTAAACAATCCATCCATCCCCAAAATGCAAATATTTAATTGGCTAAAAATTGGCCATTGGTCAGTTTTGTGGAATCCCAAGGGATTGCACACATGCTGGAGCTTAAGAAAAATTCTGCCATGGGCACACAAGGCTTGTATTTGGTCTCAGATGCAGGACATCTGTAACATTCGAGCTCCAGATGTGACAAGGCAAAGCGCAATAATTATTTTAAAGTTGTCTGATATGTGAATAAAGTCAGCTATTAGAAGAGGAAAGGGTAGTCATCCCCCTTGGGTATTGAAATATACGCCCTTTCCGCAGGTTATTTGTAATTGCTCTTATTTGTAATTTTATTGTGGTAGATGCGTTTGTTCTGCTGGTTTTCAGAACGTTGTGACTTAACAAGCGATAGGATGAGGAAATGGCCTCAAGTTGCACCAGGGAAGGTTTAGATCGGATGTTAGGAAAAAATTCTTCATGGAAGGGGCTGTGGGGCACTGGAACAGGCTGCCCAGGGCAGTGGTGGAGTCACCATCCCTGGAGGGGTTTAAAAGGCGTTTTGACAAGGTTCTTAGGGACAAGGTTTAGTGCTAGAGTTAGGCTATGGCTGGACTCGATGATCCTGATAGTCACTTCTAACAGAAATGATTCTATGAGTCTGTTATCCAAGGCACCAATCTTGTCCTCTTCAGGTAACAACTCTGGGATGAACCCACTGATTTTATGTAGACTGACATTTCTGAAAATACAAATAGAACAACGGGATTCACATTCCCGGTCCATCACGCATTTGCTTTAATATGTTTTATTCAGTAAGAACCAAGCATAATGGATAAGGAATAAAAGACTGGTCCTGTGGACTGGTAGTCAGGAAGAAATCGGGAGGAAATTCAGATGAGGTAGCAGTTGAAATTGTGCAGAGAATCCAAACACCAGCACTTCCCAGGATGTCTCAGTCTGTTCCTCTGTCTCATCTGTGCTGCTCAGATTCCCCACATCCAGCGTGGCCCATGGCCATACAGTACCAGCTCAGCCTAGAAAGCTGCCGATTACCGACTGACAAGCAGAAACCCCCCTGATTACTTACATATGGATATTTAAATGTGCCCTAAAGCTTGTTTTCACAGGGAGGTAATGCCAGACAAAGAATGTGAACGAGAACAGCAGCAATAATCCCTGCACGGCTCCCACTGTGGACAATTATGCATCATTAAAAATGTCTTTACATTTTAATAAGTAGCTCCCCCCGATTCTGGAGTAAAAAAGCCCAGCAGCATGAAGCCATCTCTGGTTTATCTTCCTGAATCAGCACCTCATGGCGTGCTTGGCCATATGTTACTGCAGCTACAGAATGGGAAACTCTTCTGTGCGAGTTCTTATCCGTGCAGCACCAGAGTGAAGTTCAGAGCTGGTAAAGTTTTATTGCTGTCCATGACTCAGACATTTTGCATGGGGGTGAACATGCTTCAACTGTGCCTATGGTTGGTTTTTTTTAGGGAAAAAGAAAAAAATCTTCCAGGGCTGGAAAAATACTGCAGGAGTGGAAGCATCGAGGCAGAAAAGGCAATGACATTTTCAGCCACGCTTCTGCTTTCCCCTGCTCAGAAGGAGGAACTCCAGCATCTTCTGGATCTGTCAATGCTACCCCTCCTTCCTGCTGACCTCAGTGGTAGCAGGGAGCTGCTATTTTGTTTCTTTTAAATGGAAAAAGTTACATAAAGCATACGAGACCTAGAGGTCTAACAAACACCTTTCCCTGTTGGCAAAAATACTTCCTTTTACCTGTGGTAGCTTCAAATGAGGCAGCAAACCACTGGTGGAGCGGCACTGTGGGAGTGGCGGTGCCACACTTGCACAAAACCCGACCCAGACTTCCTTGTCTCCAGCTCTGAATGTAAACTGAGTCCTCCCATGCATTCAACAGCTTCAACAGCTCTTCTGTAACGCTGTAGTCCCAGACATCACTTTGGCGCTATCATTTAGCTGCATGGACGCATCTCTAATTGGAGCAAATGAATTCTTTGTCAGGCTATTTCTCCACCTGGACTGCAGTACACCCAGGTGATTTCTGAAATATTATTTGCTTCTTCAGTCAAGTTAAATACATGGATGGAGTGTATGATGGCCTACAACAATGCAGGAAGCAATTTTAAATACAATATATAAGCTGTTGACCCTCAAGAAAGGAGAAAATGATCCCTGCACCTGCAGGGATCTCATTTGGAGAGAGGCTCCCAACCATTCAACTAAGAGCACAGCAGTTGAAAGCAGTTAATGTTGAGATGGATTTCATGCCTTGACTGCTCCCTGAAAACTGTAGGCTGCTCCTAGCAAAAAAAAACCCCAAACAAAGCAATTTTGTTTTTTCAAATCACCTCCTCCTGACTTTGAAGCCTGGCTGATTTATTGGCGCACTCCCCTTTCTCCGCACTCAGGCACAGAGGAAGGAGAAGATGCAGCTTCTCTACAAGAAAAACACTCTTGAAGCAGCTCTGTCCCATTTTCTTCCAAGGCCAAATTAATTTTTCAAAGAATTTTCTGTTCTTCCTCCCTCTGAAGTTTCCTCAGTCGTTTCCTTACATAACCAGCTGCTTCTTACAGTTTGTGTACGAGCCCTTTGCTTTCCAGCTCCCTCTGGGCTGAGCACGTTCTGGGTTCCAAGTCCTCCCCCTGTGACAGGAGCAGAACTGCCCCTTGGTGACAAGCTCTGCCAGGGAGGACGGGTAAATTGGCAAGCTGAAATCTCAGGGCAGGCTTTCCCTGTATTTTCAGTGTACGCAACGTTCATTAACATGACTTTGAACAGAGCTGATTTCCAAACAAGACCTCCAACTTGTGACTAGAGACCAGCATCTGGTTTAAATTGCAAATGCTTAAAAATTGAGAGTTCTTGCACTGTTCCAGGAGGTATCTTAGAGGGGGGTTGGCTTTGTTTTTGGTGACAAGCCTCAGTTCCTGCAAGTCTTTTCAGCTTTGGGAGCATTGGCTAGATCCTTCAAAGGCACTTAAAAGACTTTAAAGTTCAGAAGGCTGTGTAAACACATCACTCTATAAACCAAATAGCTGAGATGTTCGGGCTCTACAAAAAGATTTACTTTCAAACATAGTTCTTACTTTGTTCAGACTTCTTTGGTTTGCTCTGAGTCATTTCTGAAGCAGCTGAAAATAATAGCTGGTCTTGGGTTATATGTAATATGAGAAGGAGAATGCTGTCGTAGTTACAACAGGTGTTAGTGGAAAATAGGTACCAAGCTCTTGTGCAAGTGCATCTCCTTTGAAATCTAATGAAAGGAAGCAACGTTGCACCATGCCAGCTATTGGTCTAAAAGGGGAACAGAAAAACAAAGTGAGATACTTGCAACAGATACCTAAAAAGGGACATCGGTGTTTTTCACAGAAACTGATTTAACCCCATATATGTAATAAGGAACAACTTCCTTCGCAGGCCACTTCATCCCTATGAGCAGTTTTGAACATAGGAAACTTGATACAGCAGAATACCCTTCAAACGGGGGGAGAGCAAAGCCATCCTTAATTTTCGGAAGGGAGGACACAAGAAATACTCCTGTCAGGTAGCAGGCCAAGACAAGGCTCTTCAAAGTTGCAACACAACATGCAATTTCCCCTGAAAAGCAATAGGGTCTGTGTTACGCTGTGTTTAACCAGAGCAGACGGCGCGGGTGAAGAGAAAGGAGAAGGTTTCCAGGTGATCTGCTGACATCTTATTTCAAGTGCTTTGCATGTGCCCACGTACACGCAGACAAGGCTGCAGGAGAAGAAAAAGAAGCACGCAAGCGGGACAAGGCAGGTTTCCCTCGGCGGGGACACAGCCCAGCATCGTGTCACAGCCCAGCATCGTGTCACAGCCCAGCTGTGTGGGTTCCAGTTCAGGGAACACTCAGCTCTGTGCCAGGGACGTGGCCAGGCTTGAGGTGTGCACATACCACACAGATTAAAAGCTCAGTAAAAGCAGGATCGGCACAAAGTATTGCAGAGCAACGGGTGCTTTTTCTTACTTGTGAGCCGGGACACCCGAGTCTTGGTGCTGTTCACTGCCTCATGTGTCCTGGACACTTTCTGGGCACAGAGGAGATGGACCAAGTGTTCCTGTGGCCCTGAGCTGCTCCCCGGGCACCTTTCACCACATCTCCCATCACTGCTGCTGAACAACACACACGCTCTGTGCAGAGCATCCCTGCATTGCTCTGCCAAAACCGCAACATCTAGAAATCACTCCAAGGACTCGCAGAACTGCTCTCAAGATATAGTTATTTGTGCTATACTCATATTCACAAGCAAAAGATAAACAAGCATCCCAATTCCTAAAGCATTTTAAAATACACAATCCAAAAAGTACAATGATTTACTGAAGTAGTAGTATTTATTACAGGGATTCTCCTCTATACTGTCCCAACTTTGCTTTTCCGATGAGGACGTACTCTTGCACCTGCTTCACACTGAGGGGTTACTGGAAGTAACAAGCAACTCTAAACCCCAAATGCAGAAATCTACAAACAGGGCATGTTGCCACCGCAATGGTACAAGTAGCATCTTCACCCTCCCTCCTCCACCATTCCCACCTATTTCAGCCTTTTTCCTTCTAAGTTTTGGACTTGTTTCCAGTGAATCCCTGCTAAGGCAAAACCACCTTCCCGGCAGCTGTATCAGCAGCTCCACCTGGAAACCTCTCACTGCAGGTCTGCAGCAACAAACCCGGAGAAACCTCACTGGAGGCTGTAAGTCCCTCTGCAATGGCACCAGCCACCTTGAGGAAGGTAAATCCTGGAGCTTTGCTGCTGCCACCCCTGCTCCAAGGCCTTTGCTCCAGCGCTTCTTCCCCAGCCACCGCCGGCCGCGCAGGGTACGCGGCTCCGCTCGCCCAAGGGCACCGGCCCCTTCATTTGGGGACACCCTGGGACGTCTCCCCCGCCGCGATGCCCTTGGCCGAGCGGAGCCAGGGCTGATCGCCGGTACCAGCACCGAGCCCTGCGGGGTCCCCGCAACCCCCCTCCGCACGGCGGCTCCGCGCCCGCCTCACCTCCGCTCCTTCCCGCTCCGCGGGATGCCCCGCACCGCCCCGCTCCGCCGCTCCCCGACGGGGCTCTCCCCGCTCCCCCGCGTTTAAATACCTACNCCCCGCCCCGCCCGCTGCCGCAGCCGCTGCGCGCCCCTGGCTGCTGCGCTCCCGTGCGCGGCGGGGGCGGGCGGAGCGGAGTCAGGCCCTGGACAGGGCGCCAAAGCGGCTTTTAGTTAGTGCTTTATATGATATCGGTGCTCTGCAATATATAAGCTTATAGTGTAGTGGATAAGGTAGCGGGGGAGAAATGAGCCCTTGTGGCCAAGGAGGCCGATGGTACCCGGGGTGCGTTAGGAAAAGTGTGACCAGCAGGTCGAGGGAGGTTGTTCCTCCTGCTCTGCTCTGCCCTGGTGAGGCTGCATCTGGAGTACTGGGACCAGTTCTAGGCTCCCTAGTTTAAGAAGGGCAAGCAATTACTGGAGGGAGGCCAGTGGAGAGCTGCGAAGATGGTGAGGGATCTGGAGCATCTTTCTGATGAGAAGAGACTGAGGGGGCTGGGGCTGTTCAGCCTGGAGAAGAGAAGCTGAGAGGGGATCTCATCAATGCTGATAAATACCTCCAGGCTGGGTGTCAAGAGGGTGGACCAGACTCTGCTCAGTGGTGCCCAACAATAGGATGAGGGGCCATGGGCACAGACAGAAGCACAGGAGGTTCCATATGAGTATGAGGAGAAACTTCTTCACTTTGAGGTGCCAGAGCCTGGCCCAGGCTGCCCAGAGCAGGTGTGGAGTCTCCTCTGCAGACATTCAAACCCGCCTGGACCAACCTGTGTGATCTGCTCTGGTGACCCTGCGTGAGCAGTTGGGTTGGACTGGATGATCTCCAGAGGTCCCCTCAACCCCAACCAGTCTGTGGTTCTGTGATTCTGGGGGCTGGGTGCGGGAACGGGTGCCCGGGGATGCCGGCAGGTGCCTGGGAAATGCTGGTGTTGGGATTCTCTGCTGGGAATGACCACGGGACCATCTTCTGCTGGGAAAGCACATTGCAATGTGTTGCAGCTTGGCTGTGAGAAGCCCGTGTTACGGGTGTGTGCGGGGGAAGTGATGATAATGTATCAGATGAGGTGCTTCCAGAAAAGAGAGAGATGGGTGGACAAGTACTTACAAGACTTTATCTGGAATCTTGTGAAATACTATGGGATGCTGCCATGAGGCTTGTTTCCTTAGTTTATTCTGCCCCATGATTTAGTGTCCTGCTCGCTACCAAAGAGCTACTTGAGAAGTTAACTTTGCAGTATAAGTGAGAAATAAAAGTAGCAGAAACGCTTTGTTCCCTGTTTCCCCTCAGCAGCAGGATGCCAGGCAGAATCTCATTCCCTAAGCAAAGCGATTGCAGGGACCTGATCTTGACAGGCTGATCCTATTTGTCAGCCTTCAAAACTGTTATATTTGCCACTAATTAAGTGATAAATGAGTGACATTGAGAAAGGAAGGGTTTTATCTCATGTTCGTTCATTAAAGAGTACAGGTTTTGCTGCTGGGCTATGTCTAAGACACGTGGCTATTGCTTTGGGGCCAGTGCGGTAGTGCCGCTGGAGATGAGGGATCCCTGGATCGCTCCTGGTGACCTCTCCAGAATCAGTTTTGCCCGTGTAGTGTCTGCACCCAAAACCTTGCACTGGCACTGTACCAAAATGAAGAGCTCACGGAAGATGAGCAAATTCCTTGCCAGGTACAGGGGGAGCTGGGGGCACCTCCAGCACGGTGGGACCACAGTGTCCCTGTTCCGGTGGCTTCTGAAGCACGGAAGGTCACAAAGGACCACAGACAGTTTCAAGGGCCATATGTAACCGCAGTTATTAAAGTTCTTCTAATATTTGAACTCATTTAAATGATGCTTTTAAAATGCACTTTCCTCAATATCTTTAAAAGGCACTTAGACAAACAAAGCTGCGCAGTCGGCAAAGGGGCACTCGGGATGGGACACTTTCATTCCCACCTCATACAGCGAGAACGGTGCCTCTTCTGCTATTTTTATGGATGTTGACTGCAGAACTGATGCTTGCTTAGTCTTTGATCTTAAAAAGCACTTATACAGAGGCTTTGCTTTAACCTTAGAAGTAGTTGTGCACCTTTCCAGCTCAAAGCAAAGCTCCTGTCGGCCCTGGAGTACCACGGGAGCCCGTGTTGTGTCTGTGTGTGCAGCTGAACTTGGTACAATACCTCATGCCAGGGCGGACGGTGCTTGAAACGGTGTTTTTGCCAGTGAAATAGCAGCGGGTGGCTATCACACTGGTCTCGTAAAAATACTTGCAAAAGCATTCTTGGCTATCAGAGCACTCGCTCCACAGCTTTAGCTGTGCTGTTAGGGTATTTTGCAAAGAGGAATTTACAAGTGACTTTCCCACAGTCACACTATCAGCCCGATGATCTGGTGCTGTCTTGCTTCACTCCCGTCTGCTGATGGTTACATGAGGTGCACTTGCCAATTTACACAAGACGAAGCTTCAGTGTGTGTATTAATGCTTCACACTTGTCTTTTGACACACACTATCTTATCAAATGGAGAAAGATTTGCCTTACAATGAATTACAGATTTGCCGATAATCAAGTGTTACTTGCCTGCAGACAGGGCTGCAGGGTCCCTGCCAAGCCCTGCTGGTGTTTCAAGCGCTGGTGCTTCCAGAGGGAGGACCCTCACCAAGGATGGGCAGAACTGCCTCCTGATTGAGTTCAGCTTTAGTAACTCTTGTGTGAGAAGAAGGACAGAGTTTAATCTGAAGGAGGCTGTGGTTTGATTTATCGTGCGTTGCTGCTGAGAGAGGAAAAGCTCTTTCCCCTCACCTGCTGTTTCTCCCTGAGCTGCCTGTTCCACTCAGTCTCCTCCACTCACCAACCCAGCAGAAGCCTTGCTGGCTTGCACCTTGGAAGAGATGAAAGGCAAAGCAATGAAACAGGAGCTAAAAGAAAGTGAGGGGGAAAAAAAAACAAAGGAAATGAAAAGTCTCATCCCTTGCATTTACCAGCACAGCCCCTGCTGCCGGATGGCCCTGGGGCTGTGGTGAAACCGAGAAATAAACTTAACAGCAGAGTCAATTGTACTGTTAAACGGGCATTCTTTATTTTATCAGTGCTGGGGAGCTCTGGGGATCATCCTCCATCAGTGCTCCACACACTGGATGCTCTTGCATTACTTACATTCACATAATTATTACATATGCATTACAATTTTTGAAAATTTTGACATACCCACTAAGAAATAATAGATGATGTTAGTTATAATTGTCTAGTTTCTTACTTACAATACATCTATTAATTATTAGTTAAATATAAACTAAGCACTCTGCTTCTAAATAATGTATCACTCAATCTTCTGTCTCCCTCTTGTTGCGCAGAAGGGTCTAAAACTTGAGAAACACCTCCTGGTTTTGCAGGTGGTCAGAAAACATTGATCGTGTCAATTGATTAATGATAGGTACATCTTTTGTAACTTAATCAGAGTATACATGAATTTGGCAGCTTCTCTTCAGTGGAGACCCTTGAGCAAAGGAGCCAAAAAGCCTCCTGATGCCTTAAAACCAGGCCTATACAATAAAAGATTAATAACATCAATAAGCTAGGCCTAGCTGTCACCTTCCTTGGGGTTGCCAGCCTCTCCCTCCAAACCTGCTTGAACCTCAGGCTCCTCTTGTGCTTGTCATGGTAAAAATCATACCCAAGTTGTTACTTGTACAAAGTACACAAAAATAAGGCGGTTCGTTGCCTTGTCTCCCCAGGGGTCGGTGCTCTGGGACATCTGCTCCCTCGTTTCACCACTGGGGATTTGCGTTAATTATTCCTGGGGATCTGAGCGCTGGCTTTCGCTCCTGCAGGAAACATCCAGAAGATCACCCGCGTGAGACAGGAATAAAGCCGCTTGCCTGCCGTAAGGGCTAACATAACGTTTATAAAGTCAAAACTATAGTCTTTGAATATTTCACGAGTCTTCAGGCTCTGTCACACCCTGCTATGGAAATCCTTGCCAACGGGCACGTTTTCTTCCCAGCGTGGGCCAGCGCGTGGCTGGATTTGCTGTCCGGGTGTGTTTCCGTCCCATTTCCCTCTGCAGTTTGCCTTTCCGCACATGGCTTGGATCCAACACGTGGATGTTTCTTCTGCAGCAGCTGCTTTCTTGCCAGGGAGCACCGTTCTGCATCCCTGCGGGTGCAGGGGTTTCTGCAGCGCCCCTGCCCCGTGTTTTCTGCTGGTTATTTCGCTCACCCGTTCAGGCTTCATCCACCCTGGAAGGGAAACCACCGGGCTGGGAGGCTGCTCGGTGGGGATTAAGGTGACTCTTTGAGGGCAGAAAGGGGCTAATGTTCTGAAAATAAAGATCTTCATTTGTTAGCTGTCTGCATTTGTGGCGCCGTCAATCTGTGTGTTGGGTATTTGCAAGCTTTGAGTGTCAAATATTTACCAACTCATGTCAAAGTGCCATGATGATGCTTTTATTAATTCTGCTGTGCAGTCTGTACCTGTCTTCTGCAGATGGTAGATCTTCTGTCTTGCACGCAGGGTCTGAAATTTCACCTTCTTTCGTGCAGTCTCGTTTTGGACAAGTAGATTTTAAGTGCAGGAGGGTCTTTTGCAGGCCCGGTTACCTGAACAGACCCAGGGATGTTCCTGCAAACCTAACAAAACAAAAAGCCTAAGGTCATTTCTTTTTGCAATAGTGAGATATCTGGATATATATGTTTTTCATGTCTTGTCTAGCTAGTCAGGCTGTCTTGATTAATGGAAATGAAACTTCTAGAGTAAGCTTAAGGCTTGATTTGTCTGAGTTTGCAAAATATTCCTGGAAAACATCCCTGGGCTGGGATGCTGGGCAGAGATGCTGCTCTGGCTAAACTTCTGAGTACTGTCCTGATTTGCTGTAACTCTCCTCTTGTGGTCCTGTCAAAAGTCACAGACCGATCTCCTGACAAAACTGTGTTTAAAGTCAACCTGACAAATTAGAGAACAACATTTAATCTCAGATAAAGCAATCGCCTCTGTGGGGTGTGTGTGACAGCCGTTCGTGGGTGGTTTTCTCTCCGCTTGCTTTAGCTGAACACCCCACCGGTCCGTAGATTCTTTTTTGGGAATTAATGCAAAGGTGCCCGTAAGGCGGGATGGGCTGGGTGGGCGCTGGCCGGTGGGACAGTGGTGGCAGCAGTGGCCGGGGCTGATCCTGCCTCGTGGTGATGTTTCTTTTGGATTTTGTACAAGGTAAAATCCGTGATCTGGTGTGAGAAATTATATCACACAGGAAACTGCTTTGATGTAGCATACGGTGGATTTGTGGTCATTTATAAGCAGCTCACCACTTGTCCTCATAAATCTCAGTATTAAGTGGTGTTCTGGGTAAAGCCCAGTTGGGGTAACTTTGCCTGTACCCCAGCTAGAGGAGGGGCTGGGTGGCATTCTGGAGCCAGGTACAGCAATTAATTAGAAGGTAAGGGATTAATCAACTCGGAGTACAAGGGCTGGGCGGGATCTGCAATCCTGCATGAGTCAGATCTTCACATCACTCTGTCCCTTTGACAATATTAAATTGCTACAGCCAGTTTAATGGTCTGTGTAAGCAAGTGTGTGATCTCGTGTTGTAATTATAACCTTGTTATTGACCTATAGAAGATCTGAACATGTCCGTACTCACATCCTCACTCAGATATCAGGTGCGAATATTTGTGCTTCTGGATTATAAATACCTTTCTCTAGGTGTTACTGGGAAATTTATTGTTTCATTGTCATGCCTACTTGCTACAAAGCTGTTTCACTTGAACAATCATAAAGACAAAACAGGAGGAGGAGTGAATGTGAGCCAATCAGTATTGGTTTGGGTTGAATATTCACAGGTAGGTATATTATACTAATAGTTATTGCAGAATTCTTTCTTCTTAGCAATGACTCATCGACGAGATCTTGATTGGTGACAGGCAAAGCTGCTGGAAGCTTCAGCCAGGGCTGTTGGTACCTCCAAGACACAAGCTGTTCCTCTTCCCACATCTGCTGGGTGGCTCGCAGGGTTCCCGATCTCCATCCAGTGGGTAGGCAGCACCCCACGGCTGTGGTGGCCAATGCGTGGTCTGCTCCTCTAACTGCTTCCTAAGCGGCCTAGGCAAAAATTAATTTGCTTTAGGAGTGTAAGGTTTCCCCCTAGAGAAGGCAGCTGTGTTCTCTGGTGGTCTGGAAGGCAGTGCCAGCCCGTTTTATGGCTCCTCTGGGTTGCACCCAGTTGCTGGAAGAGACTTTCAGCTTCATTTTCAAAACACTCAATTCCATCCGCTGTTTCGTCTTCTCATGCTCTTTTACAATCCTGCGTGACTACACCCAGCCTGGCGATTAATCCTGCTCATTCTGACACCAGTTTACCATGGGAAATTCCCTTAAAATGAACAATTCTCTGTTAGCAAGAGTTCGTTGTGGTTTTTTGTTTGTTTGTTTTCCCCCGTTTACTTTGACCATATAGATTCTTTATTACTACTCTCAATGGAAACAAGTTTAGAAGATGCAGGTCTCGCAGATACCTGATTTTTCATGTTTTATCTATTAATCGCATATACTCAGTGTTCAAAATGCCCTTTTTGTCCAGAGGCTGTTGATAAGATGTTTGTTGTCTCCTGTTGTGCTGGTCCTGGATGGAGCAGGATGCTCAGGATGCAGAACACGATGTCTGGGGTCTGTGGGGGTGATTAAGGCCAAGGGCTGGGACCTTTGTGCTTTATCTTTGGGTGGTGCAGACTGGAGAACCATCCTTGGCAGGGCTGTCGGGAGCGCTTGGAGTGCCCTTGTGTGCTGAGCCTCCGGCTGAAGCAACCATTCTCCGCAATTTCTGCAATGTGTTGTCCTTCTCCATCCCACCTTCTGCCCCCTCATCCCTGTTTCTTCTCAGCCAGCGTGGAAACCTCCTCCTTCGTCTTTCAGCTCTGCTTGTAAAAATATGCTACATTTCACCACGAGGTCTGGCATATGGCAAAGCTTGTCACTATTTTGGAGTCCAAACCAGGTCCTGTCACCTCGTCACAAACAGCAGCTACTGCTGTGGAAATCCTTCCCACCAAGGCACTTCTGCCTTTTCTAGGTCTGCTGAGAGAGGTGGAAGGAGGTTACTCTGCACCTGCCCTCATCAGAAGATCTAAAAAATACAAGGTATTTTATTAATAATTATAATTTAGTATCATTATACATTCCCCTGTATTGTTGCTGCTGCTGGGCGAGGTGTGGAGGACACGGAGAGGTTTGTGCAGTGGCTTCTCTTGAGGAAAATTAGGATAAATGAGTGTGGGAGAAAGATGGATGGGGGATGCAAACCCAATGTGCATCTCGTTGCCTCCGCAGCTCGTCTCTGAGCATGCTGAGGTGTGAAATGAGCCCCAAACCACAATTTGCTTCTCATACCACCTCTTGCCTGTGGTTAAACGGAGACGTGTGTTTCTAGGATAGTTAATTTTTACCTTGCATGGGCATTAAGTGCCTGTTCCAAAGAAATCAGTGGGAATCTTTCCTCTGACTTTAGTGTTGATCCAAAGTCCTGTGCATCTAGTTTGTGTGTCAGAAAAAACAATTCTCTCCCTCCCCACTGCTTTTTAACGTTGTAAAGACTATAAACTCTCAACAAGTTTTGAGTCCAGCACACTCACAGACCATTTTGTTCCTGGATTTTTTGCTTCCTCCGAGGGTTTTCACACTGCGGCATGTGACCCTTTAAAGCACTGTGACTTTAAGTGCCGTAACCTTGCTTTATTACAAAACATATATTTGCCAGTGCAAAGAAGAATCTGGGTTAAAGGAAAAGAGATGTTTCTGTTTCCTTATTTCCAAGGGGTGTTGCAGTACCTCCCAGTGTAAAATGACCTGCGAAGGAGTCTGCGTCGTTGCGTGTTGACGTTGGGTCACAAAGGAGCGGGACCAGATTCTCTGCTAAATAAAATTTTAATCAAATTTTATATAAAATAAATAAAACAAGTAAAATTTCTGCCGTTGTAGAGATCTGTAAGCCCTTTATCTCGTAAGATGCTTCTTAACTTGGGTAGTTTCAGGCTGACTGGATTTCACAGTATTAAAGCAGATAATGATTGCGGTGTTTGTTATGGAATAATAAGCTTAGGACAAAAGCTTTTCCTAACGCAAAGCACTTTGCCTTGGACAAGCTGTGTGTGACAGTGAGACATCGCCATCTCCTGGGCAGGTGCGGCTGGAACACAGACTCTGGTTATTAATAAAACCCACGATAATTAAAAGCCTGGTAGTGTAGCTGAGGACCTGGCAAGGGCTGAGTCTGTATCCTGGTGTTTTACTTGATGCTATTCAGACGTACATCTTAATACAGACGAGGGCACAATCCGGCTCAGAAATCAGAAATGCAGCTTATTATCTCTTTGTGTACAAATGGTTGTAGTTACCAGGTTGACGTCCCTTAAATATTACAGCCTCTGAGTCATTTCTTCTCCAATTATGAGACTGGAGAAGTTTGAACATAATCACATTTGGGATTATTGTCATTTGCTTCCTAGAGTCTGAGCCTTTTTAACACAAGGCTCAGAACCGGCTTTTTAAAAATGAAATCTGCAATTTTCTGCAATCACAGGATTTTAAGAGATTAAACTTTGAAAGTAGTAAATATACTAAATCTTATGGCAAAACTAAGGGGTTGGCAGTATTGGAGCCTGACTTGCTTCTTGGTACCATATTTCCCTTTTTAGAAAGAAGGTGTGTAGGCATAAGCTCTTGATTTTAATTAAATTTTGTCTTTCGGAAGGGAAAGTGGCAGGCGTATGGAGCTAGAGAGACTCTCTGTGAAATAATTAGATGAAAACTGATAATATTTGGCTTAATCCACAATGCTGGCTTAAAGGTTCTGAGGAAACAGCACCTGCCCTTTGCAGATTAATAGGCTGCTGCTGTGTTAGTGATCCCGGCAAACACCTTTGGTAAATGTTGCCTGTTCTCATAGTAAAATAAACTTCCTAAAACTTGTCAGCCAGCCAAGGCAATTTTATTTGTCTGTGGAACTTTCTGGGAGCTTTACAGATAGGAGAATAACTGCACTTGATCCAAGTACAACTGCAGCTCCATGACCAAACCTCATCTGATTTGTAAAAAAATAAAGAGAAATAACTGTGAATATTAGGATGAATTTTTTAACTACGGTCGTTTGCAATTTTTGACCAAGTTTTGATCTTCAGGTATTCGGCCTCTCTGGGCCCCCACACAGGGCAGAGCTCAGATGTATTAACTCCTGTGCTCAGGGTGGTCCAAGCCTGTTGTCTCCTCCCGCGCATCTTTCCCCAGGTGCGATGTTGCCAACTCGCCTTTCCTGTCTCCTCCTTATTTTGGCTCCATAAATGCAATTTAGCTTCTGAATTGCGCCCACCAGAAGCCAGAAAGGGCCCTCACCTCTTTAAATTGTTCAGAAAATCCTATTAAAGTTGGATGTTCATATAAAATCACGGTGACAGTTCGTCTCCTTGCCATCATATTGTCCAAAATGCAATTTTCTAGTTCACAGTATGAGTATTTTTAAAAGGTCAATTACAGCTTATGACTATTTATAGAGGTCCCTGTGATTTCTACCAGATTGTTTCACAGGCAAATATTTAGTCTGAGGGAAAGAAATATTTTGAATCAGGTATCTATTTAGATGTAATCAATTACAAATTTATACATAAACCTGCTGGTTTGTGACATGCTATAGGGTGATGTGCTTCTTTTGGGATTGTTTTAATCTCAGAATAATTAAATACTGGGATGTACAAGTGTCGAGTGGCCACTTTAGGCTGCAGAATTTGCTCATGAAGGAACACGAAGGCAGCACATTACCTCAGAGGTAGTAGCTACTATCTCATGGCTTTCATATATTAAACATGAAAAAGGAGGTTTGAGCCAGAAAATATAACTTCCAGGAAGCTGCAATAAAGTAGCTGTTTTCCTGTGAATAGTGCCATTGGAGATCTTTCTGTGCTTCTTTAAGGACTGTGCAAGGTATGCAGTTTTTCCTATATATTTTAGCACCTAAGCCCGTGAATACAAGGATCTTCATATTTGTGGATGAGAGATAAGTTTCTGCATTGGTAGATATTCTTCAGGTGAGGTGCTTGCGCTGCATTATGGTTTTAATATAAAGGAGGGGGGATTCAGGCTGGACATGAGGAAGAAATTGTTGCCCTGAGGGTGGTGAGAGCCTGGCCCAGGTTCCCAGAGAGGTGGTGGCTGAACCATCCCTGGAGCCATCCCAGGCCAGGCTGGACGGGGCTCTGAGCACCCTGAGCTGCTGAAGATGTCCCTGTCATGGCAGGGGGGGACTGGGGGAGCTGGGAAGGTCCCTTCAACCCAAACCATCCTGTGACTCTATGATTATAACTGTGTATCGCTTCTCTGCTTTTATCAGTAATCATTTTGCTGGGAAAGCTCTTGCTCCTGGCACATTCAGCCGGTTCCCACCAATACCAGGAGCAGAATGGGGACCTGGAAAGCTGCTGTCCCAGGCTGGGGACATGTGCCACCGAGGTGGTCCCAGAGGGTGGCACTCGGGGGTTCCTGGGCCGCTCTGACACCCTCAGTGTGTGGCTGACACCCCTCACCCCAAAGGGACAACCAGCATCTCAGCCCCCGCTCCAGCAAATATCGTCTGCCCTGAGTGATGGCACCCGAGACAAGGAGGACCACAATCCCACCTCTTGCTATGAGCACAGGCACGGCTATTGACAACTATTTTGTTTCTTAACCACGCCGAAGAAAACCAGCAGTTCACCAGATCCGCAGGGTTTGTGTGACATCTCCGAGCCCCGCACACAAAGGGACACCAGGGTGTAAAAGGGGAGCCAGGTAATTTTATCACGTTTTTACCTTTGACCATCTCGAGTTTCCAGACGAGCACAATGGACGTGGTTCTTAGGCGAGACCAGAGGCACTTGGAGGTCCTGACAAAGGAGATCGGTGCCCTGGCGCAGGGCTTGGAGCGCTGCGATGCACGGAGACCTGCATTTACTTGCAGGGTCGTTTTCCGCTCCTAAAACGACTTAAAAAAATCAGCATCTGCGTGGGAATTCGGCCTGATGAGCTACAACAACTCGTGTGCTGTAATTCCGGTCTCTCGCAGAAATAAGTACGTGTTACCGGTATTTTAAATACACATTTAGGGACTCGTCGAGCGATTGACTTGGTAGAATGTAATAGGTATCATGAAGTTCTCGTAGTCCTTAAATAACTCCCTAAATGCTTATTTATGGGGAATGGTAGCTTTTGGATCCTTCCAGCCATTATACTTTGAAGTGCAATAAATCTCTATTTAGGTGTAACTGCACTGCTATCCTGCAGACTTAGGGAATTTAAAACAACATATGGCGCAGGGTTTGGGGGATATACTGGCACAGACTGATGCAGGATTTTCCTGCTCTTATTTTCCCCTTCATATCTGAATCTTAATAACACTAAATGCAATTACACTGATTTTACAGGGACATTATTTTATTCCTTTGCATCCAATAAAAATCCCTAGGGTAGTATTTTTTTCAAGTCAAGCATGAGTAGTAGCTCCTTTTTGCTACATAAATGCCTTGTTTAATATTTACGCTAAACACTTTAAAGTACTGATCACAAATAAAAGCCCCCAAATTTCAAGCTGAAAACAGAACAACTGTAGAGAGAAATTCCAAAGATTTTTGGTTTTTTTCCTGTTCTCCATGGCATCTGAACAGCAGCATCTCCAGGTGAAAGAAAGATTTTGATCTTCTATATTTCGCTTGCTTTGTTATGGTGCTTTTACACCACTTAAAGCTTAGTTCCCAGTAGTCATGTGTCACGTAGAAAAACTGAATATTGTTTAGGTGAACATGTAATTTGATGACCGGTGAAGGTTCTCCTACAGAGCTGTGTTCGGTCTATTCTGACATGTTCTTAATAAAGAGAATTTAACATCTTTTTTTCTCTTTGGTGAGTAAACCAGGATAGATAATATTCCCTCTCCTTATTAACAACATTGCAGAAAATTTTCATGTCAATCTGTTTTCTGTTTAGCCCTGTTGTTTTGTGATAGCGAAGAAAGGAAACCAGGACACATTTCAGTGTTTCAAAAAATAAAATTATTGTGGGGGGAGAAGAGGGCCTGTTCCAGGAGGTCCGCTAAGTTCTTGTGAGAAACCTTGTGAGAAGTATTAATCGTTTCTCTCACACAGAAATGTTAATTTCCTTTTAACACTTTTTATCCAGCTCAAACGTAATTTAATTCCATTTTTACCCACTTCCTATTCTATGTGAGTATTCTCTTTTCCAGTTTCCCTTCTTGATACTTGAGCATTAAGATTTTAAATTACCTATTATTACAAGCCTGGCTTATTTTCTATGCTGCTTGGGTTTTCACCATTTCCTCCTTTATTGTATTTCCAAACCGGATTTTTTTGTAGTTGATCAGCCTACTTTGTGCCTGCAGGTCTAAATTTTCCATTTTCATTTGCAAACATTTGGAATTGGAACCCTCTGGGAGGTGCTTTTTGAATCTCGTTTAAGAAATACTCCATTAATTGAATACTAAATATATTTAACGGTTTGCCGTGTCCCTCTGTGTTTCAGAATGGCAGGAACTTTAATGGTCCACATGAATCACTTGTATCAGTAAAATGTGGATCCAGATCCCCCGAATAAACAGGATGATTAATCTAGTGCTAAGTCTTAATTTACACTCTCAACCCATGAGTTTCCCAAACTGCTTCAGTAACTCAATAAGCGCTGTATAATTCAAAAACCTGCAGTTGTCACATAATCTAATAATACTATTTCAGACTGCTACTAGTCAAGCTATTCAAAAAAATACGCTAACCTAAGACTAAAGCTGTTTTTCTTGCTTTAGCTTTAGTGTGCAGCAAATATGGCATTAAATTGAAGTCTGTAAAAGAGTAACTTTGCTGAATATGGAGGCAACACCGTAAAATGTGGTAATCTTAGTTCAAATGGTTCTGTTCCCCTGTTGAATAGCTTCTGTTGCTAATGAACAGTCTGGAGTTAAGACCAAATTAAGGATTTCATTATAATTGATTTGGTTGCCTTTTATCTTCATTTCATGTGTCCGTGATCTTGTCAGAAACATAACCGCTGAAGACACAAGCATTTTGACCTTGGATTTAAAACATTGAGTCCAATTATGGTGTTGAAAAGGGTTATTAATTTTTGAAAAAGAACTGTTTGAATTGGGGATCCAGCTCTGTTTTCAGCAGCACGAACGAGCATCAGCGAGAGCTGGTGTGTGTCCCACCGTGTCCCACACGAGGACAGAGCATCTCGCTGCAGAACTCCTCATTGATTTCTCTGAAATAGCCCCAAAAAGTGAGTCAATCTAGCCCACTATGCTGGAATAGACTTTTCTTAATCCACTTGTTGTTGCCGAAAGCTGGAGACTATTGTGCAGGAAAAGGTGGTCGCGAATAAATCACGGAGGATTACAATTCTGTCCACTTATATTGAGGGAGAATTGATGGTTTTCTCCATTCTGCCTGAAACAAGCAGCTTTTTTTGTCTGGCAGCCGAGCTTGGAGCGTGCTGGGAGGTAAGAAATTCAGGGTGATGGAACGAGATGGTTTTCTTGCTCGTATTTCAGCCACACAAGACAATGAAAGGCAGCCTCACATTCCTGAGTTTGGTACTGAACTCTGAACCCGGTTGGGAAATCTAAGAATAAATCTGCCCTGTTGTAATGGGAAGGAAACAAGGGCTGTGATTGCTGGGAAAGAGCAAGGAAAATCAATTAGCCCATGAAACCCAAAGAGGTTATCAGTTCCAATAAGAACAAGGTTGTCACAAGAGATTTTGTCCCAGGAGGACAAAACCTCTGGAGGTGGAGGGAGCAGAAGGCGTTTGCATGTTCCATCTCTGCATTTACCCAGGACAGTCCAAACCCGAGGCTGAATTCCCATTTTGGGAGCCCAGACCCATGCACACATGCGCTCATGAGCCCACACAGCTATTTCTGTAATTTTGCTTTTACCATTTCTCAACTCCCGTGGTAAGGAGGGGAGCGCGATGCCAAACTCTGCGCGTTAAATACCGAGAGAGAAACCCGGACCCCGCGGAAGCAAATGGACAAATTCCCGCTGAATCTGATGGTACCAAAACACGAGCTGTGAGCTGAAAGAGGAGTTTCCCAAAGCCCCAAAAACTGGTGTTGGGGGAAGAGCCAAAAAAGTCCTATGTGAAGAGCAGTGTCCCAGCACAGAAAAGGGTTTGAATTTCCTCAAGTTTCCGTGTCCTTTTGGGGGACTTGGCCAATCCACCCTTCTCCCCACACCGTGCGGGATCTCATTGGCCACGGGAGCAGCCGTTACACAAATAAAACCCATTCTCTCCGAAAATAAGATTGTCTTTCTCCAAGTGCCGTTGAGGAGGGGTCATCCTGGGAGCGGGGCCGTTTGTAAGGTAGGAGAGAGCACACGCTGCTGGTTTAGTCTTCAGGCGGGATATTTCCAATGAAATCATAGCGTTTAAGACATACTGGCAATATAATTTGTCTCAAGAAAAGTTACCGTCTGTAATGAATGTATGAGGAATAGTGTATTTCCTCCTCTGCATAAGGACTTGAAAAAATTAAATAGCAGAAAGTGCAATCATCTCTCTGATATTTAAAGCTGGGAGATTGGGGTTGAATACCTGTTACGGACTGGAATATCTAAATACTCTAGTTTTAGGCACCAAACCAGAGAAAAACTGTATTATTACAATGTTATTGTGGGATACGTGCTAACAATTAGTGGATATTTAGATCAAACTAAATATAGATGCACTGAATGTGATGTCAGTGAGGCAAGCCTTAATTCTTCACATTTTGTGTCCACTGTGAATCATAATCTTTTCTAGTGGGGGGATTCCAATGAATGATTTTAGAATCGGTGGTAGTAAGCTAATATAATGAAAAAGCCCAGTATTTCATTTTTATTAAAAATGTGTTTATATATTTAAGAATTATTATTTTAGGAACAGCTTTGCCCATTATAATGAAAAATCCCTCCCTCGGAGCAATTTATTTTCTAAACAGACTGGTAAGCTATATTGTTTTATATTAATTAGGCTTTTCCAGTGTTTGAGGGCAATTCACCAATCTGCCTATGGAACTGGTGAGCATCTGGTTTTAGAGGTTGCTGCAGAAGTGGTTTGTGACAGTAAAGCACTGAAACACTTTTGATTTGGAAAACGATTTGCCATTTCCCCATAAAGTTACCAAGTCTCCAAACCAGTAATTTCTCCTTCTGGCTTTCAGCATGTGGCAATTCTGTGTTTATTTAGTCATCTCCAGCAGTGGCAAAGCATTCCTGCGTGAGTATATTCTTCAAAAGGAGGATTTGGTGGTTTTTTCTCTTCCCAGGCAGCAGATGACCCAAGTTCTGTGCCTGCCCGTGCTGAGCGCTGCCCTCCCGCACCAACAGCCCTGGAGTTAAACCCTTCATGGTGAGTTTGGCAGGGGCTGGTTGGGAGCAAATCTGAGCTTTTGACAAAATTCAGTGCCCGGTGTCCCATCCTAATGCCACACATGCATGGAGAAGGGAGAATTTATACTTTACTGGAGTTGATGGGGTAAAGAGTGGGTTGAATAGCAGCAATGGGCAACAGTGATCACTGGGGGTATTGTATAGATAATCAATTTGCCGCTAAATGATTTTTTTTTGTGTGTGAGAAAATGGAAAAAATCGTGACTCTTTCTTCTAAAACTGAATTATTTAAGACAGAAACATTATAATCCAGCCCCCAAATGCCTGACTTTGAGTCAGATCTCGCCTTCCTCTGGTTGGCAAGGCCAGTCAGTGTTTCTCCGGGTGACTTTTTCATGTAATGAAGTGGCTTTGCTGCTCAGGAAGGTTCGATTACAGGTTCAGCAAGAAAGGGAGTCTGTTCCATCTGTATTTACAGGTCAGTACACTGGTTTAAAAAAGAAACAAAGATGCTTTATATGACAAGTCATCTGAGAGGCGTCATCTGTCCTATAGGAAAAAACATGTGCTTCTTCCTTTGTTCTTCCTTTGTGGTTCAGCTAAATCAACTCTTTAAAAATAAGAAGAATGGACCTGAAAGTTTACACTGAAAGAGTCCAGAAACTGAGTCAGCAACAAAGAAAAAATTGACAAATTTTGGAATAGCTGATGTTTCATTTTGTTTCTATTTATACTTTTAAAGCAAAGCTTTTTATAATGTGCAGTTGTATTGGACTCTGAAATCATTATGGAATTATTCCTAATCACATGCACAGAAGAGAGACGTCATGTGTCCCACTGATCGCATAACTCACAGTCGGTCCCCATAACTTCTATTGATACCCGTGGGAGCACTTCCAGCCACAGAAAACAGGAGCAGAAGAATGACAAGTGCTCTGGAGGGTGACAGTAAACAGGAGTGAGTAGGCAGGAGTTCGGGCTCATTTTGCTTTACTTTCCCCATAAAAAGTGAGGCTTTATGACATAGTCTGGCAAGTAAAAGCCCACATGTGCCTGATGCTCCTGCAGGTCTGGAGCATCTTTCTGATGAGGGGAGACTGGGAGAGCTGGGGATGTTCAGCTGGAGAAGAGAAGCTGAGAGGGGTCTTATCAATACTGATAAATATCTCCAGGCCGGGTGTCAAAAGGATGGACCAGACTCTGCTCAGTGGTGCCCAACGATAGGGTGAGGGGCAACAGGCACAGACTGAAACACAGGAGGTTCCATCTGAATATGAGGAGAAACTTCTTCACTTTGAGGTGCCAGAGCCTGGCCCAGGCTGCCCAGAGAGGCCGTGGAGTCTCCTTCTCTGGAGACATTCAAACCCATCTGGACACAACCCTGTGTGATCTGCTCTGGTGACCCTGCGTGAGCAGGGGGGTTGGACTGGGTGATCTCCAGAGGTCCCTTCAACCCCAACTGCTCTGTGATTCTGTGATTCTGGCTTGTGCCTGGGCTGTGGGTTAGCCGTGATGGGCAGGGCTGGATGCTTCTCATGCGAAACCAGGTGATTGTCTGGAATTTAAAAAAAATATATATATATCGTAAAAGGGATGCAAATAAAAGCACAAGAAAAGAGATGGTGTATGCAGGGTAAGCAGGCTTTTTGAGGAATGTTCAAACGCAAAGAGTGTTGTGCAGTGATTTATTACAGTATTTGTCTTTTCCTACAGCTGCCAACATGTGGAGCTCAGTGGGGCCCATCTCGGCGTTTGCGCTGCTGGTTGTCGCCGCCGTGCACGCGGGAGTGAAGGTGACCCCAGATGTCAAGTACACGAAGACAAAGCCCCTGCAGCTGGCTGGTGACGGTGCCTCTCACACCCCCTCCGCCCCCCTCGCGTTCCCAGTGGCACCGGCCAGAGCCGAGTTCTCCACCCCGAGCCCCGCGGCCCGAGGGGCCACCACGCTCTTCCCCTTCGAGAACTACACGCTCGACACGACCGATTTCTTCTTCAACTGCTGTGACTGCTGCCCACCCACTGCGGGGCCGCGGGGGCGGCCGGGGGAGCAGGGACCACCAGGTATGGTGACGCCTGTCTCGCCGCTCTCGTTCCCTCAAGAAACGCGTTGGCAGGACTTGTGCGTCAAATGCTGAATGTGATTACACCTCATGTGAAGCCAGAGCAAAAAAATTGCACGCTAGCCACATCCCAGAAGTTATAAAACATCGGTAAGAGTGGAAAACCCCCAGAAGAAGCTGTGTCCCCATGGCGCTCACTTTGGGGACCACAGCGGCGTGGGGGCACAGGCAGAGGTGTCCCCATAGCACGGTGCTGCTGGCAGGTGCCCCACGTGGCCACGCTCTTTGATTCTCTGCCCCTGGGTCTGGTCCCCTGCGAGTCACAGATTTACTTTCATGTTCACTTCAACCATGTGTTTATGACCCTCAAAACTACCTGCAAACAGTTTTGTATCTTTGCTGAAGGTTTAGGATAAAAGGCTTTTTTTCTTTGATATTTTTTCCCCCTTGAAAAAGACAGCATTAAATACAAAAATAATTTGGGTTCAGATTTTAAAATAAATACTTGCTCTCACAAGGGGAAGCTCTGTATAGAGCACCTAAATATTTTATGAGACGTACTTTGTCTCTTTTTTCTGCTGCTAAAATACACATCTGTAGAGCACCTAAGTTTAATACTGCTATAATGAATTGTGCATTAGTCTGCAAATGTCCACTTTAATAGCACTAATATTGGAGATAAAAAATGATTCATCTGAGGAACGCTGGTAAAATAATGAAATAATTTTCTTTTAATACAGTGTACTCAAGGGATTTTCACTTCCCATAGCTCGGGAGGGACCGGCTAATGGAAATTATCGTGGCTGCAGAGGGAGTTTGCACTCACACGTCCCTTGAGTGTTGGTGGAATAGTCCTTGTGTCAAGTAGGTTGTGCTGTGATGATTGGAGCTGCCATAGTCTGCTCCCAGATGGGCACCAAGAGTCTCTAGATTCCCAAGTGGATGCAAAAATAATAATAACGAAAAGATTGAAGCGAGCTTGCTTGCCTTTCAACCCATCCTTTGTGCAGCGTGGAGCTGTCTGCCAGGTTCCACTTTTATATTTGCAGACTTAATTCTTTTTAAGGAGAGGGGCAGTTATGCAGCTATGGGAGCTCCTTAGATGTGCTCAGGTATTAAAGACAGGTTACTTCTGATGTTTTATGAATGTTTGAGCTCCTGTGGCACTGAGGCAGCTGAAAGTTAGTTTTAAAAAGTCTTTAACTACAGCCAGGAGTGAAATGCAAAACCCACCTGTCTCATTCTTTGCATTGGTTGTATGATGCCAAATCAAATTAGACAGTTCTTCCCAGGGTGACGGAAAAAGTTTCCCTTACCTGGTATCCCTCAATGCCTTGTTGCTTAGCTATTCTTTTGAATTTTCTTTATCATGTTAAACCTTTCATTTGCTAAGATAATTTTGTTGATGTGATTACATTGTTGATGTGATTACATGTGATTACAGGTCCCAAGGGGGAGAAGGGAGATGCTGGTTTGCAAGGTCTGCCGGGAGCCCCGGGTCCTCAAGGTCCGAAAGGTTCCAAAGGAGAAAGAGGTAAAGCAGAGTAACTGCTCTTTTCAAAACCAGATGCTTTTGTCCTCATGGAATACCATGAGTGAGAAATGCAGAGCTGTCAGCTTCTCCAGCTTGCCATTGAACAGCAGCAACTGCCTCCTAACGAGGTGCTGATTAGAGTCAGAAATCCAGCATTTGGGTGAGATGCAGTTGTCTGCGTGATGGTGCTTGGTGCTGTGCGATTCAGCTGAGCTTTCTGAAGGCATTTCTTGGAAACACATTGCTCACATCTGTTTTGTTAATGAAGTGAGGGACATGTGCAAAATAGTTCCACTTGTCTTCTGTGTAATGATTACTGTGCTGCAGACAACATCACCAACAATATATTAATGGTGAAACGTCCTAGGAGGCAAAGGAGAGCAAGGCGAACGAGGATTGAGTGGAAACCCCGGGTATCCAGGCAAACCTGGGCTGCAAGGTATGAAACTTGGGCTGGGAAACGCAGGAATATTGCACTGACCTTTCCCTTTGCTGTTAGTGATGACACTCCACCTCCAGACAATCTGATACTAACGTTTTTAGTCTTTATTTTCCCTAGGTGAAGCTGGAGCAAAAGGCAATAAGGGCAACTACGGCTTCCCTGGACTGAAGGGACAAAAGGGCTCCAAAGGGGACACTTGTGAGAACGGCACCAAAGGAGACAAGGGAGATAGGGGGGATGTTGGAGACCCGGGAGTGGCCGGAGAACAGGGTGACAAGGGGGAAAAGGGTGACACAGGGGACAAGGGGTATTGCGGGGAGCCGGGGGGGAGAGGTGCTAAGGGGGAGAGAGGAGAAGCGGGGACAAAGGGAGAGAAAGGCAGCAAAGGGGAGATGGGGGCTGAGGGTGTTCAGGGGGCGGATGGAAAACAGGGAGAGAAGGGTGAGCAAGGAAATAAGGGTGAAAAAGGGGACCTGGGACCCGCCGGTGCGATGGGACCTTCTGGGCCCAAGGGGGTCGCCGGCAGCAAGGGGGGCCGAGGGGCCCCGGGAAAGAAAGGCTCCCGTGGGGCGAAAGGTGCCCGGGGGGACACGGCAAAGCTGCTGCGGTCAGCCTTCAGCGCCGGCTTGTCCAAGCCCTTCCCTCCGCCCAACGTCCCCATTCGATTCGACAAGATCTTGTACAACGACCAAGCAGATTACAACCCTTCCACCGGCAAATTCAACTGCAGCGTGCCCGGGGCGTACGTCTTCGCCTACCACCTCACCATCCGAGGGCGCCCGGCCCGCGTCAGCCTGGTCGCCCGCAGCAGGAAGGTGGCCAAAGCCCGTGAGACGCTCTACGGCCAGGAGATCGACCAGGCGTCTTTCCTGACCGTCCTCAAGCTGAGCGCAGGTGACCAGGTGTGGCTGGAGGTTGCACGGGACTGGAACGGGGTCTACGTCAGCGCAGAGGACGACAGCATCTTCACGGGGTTCCTTCTGTATCCGGATGTTTCTGAGATCCTGCTATAGATTTAAAGGGCAAAGGTGTTACTGAGAAACGTGCCTTTCCCTCCGCCTGCGAGAGGAGAAATGAGCATCAGCTTAACACATTAAGTTACTACGTTTCGTGATCTTTTAACAAAAATATTTATATTTGCAAAATATAGATTAGCCTTAACTAGCAGCCCCAAGGAGAGGCATGTCCTTTGTGCAGGTGGGTGATGACTGAGAGAAACGATTGTCCGAAATCCAGCAGCACCGGCACGTGAACGGTGTTTCTCATAACAGACTTCAGGTTTGTAATTAGCCTCTTCAAATCGTGGAGCAAAAGTCGTTGTCTGACAGCAATTTTAATCAGGCCAGCTCCTGCGATCTTTGCAAGTCCAAAACTCTGCTGGAAATCAGTACTTAAAAATAATTGATTTTGGTAAAGATCGCAGAGTTTGATTTATAGAGCTTAATTAGATGTGAACATGAGGAGTAGGTTTCTTGAGATCACGTGAAAATATTTATTTTATCATTGAATCAGTATTATCCAGTACTTTAGACTTGGTCATGAATTATATAAAGGTTTGTCTGAAAGAGTATTAGAGCTATTTGATCAGTGCAAAAAACCCCACAATCATTATCATTAGGCAAAAATATATCTGAAACTTCCAAAAATAACTGAGAGATGTGTAATCTGCCCCATTAGGGTAACTCGGAACCCCTTGCACGAGTCCCCAGCTGTTGTGATGGCCCAGGGAACGTGTGGGCACACTTTGAAAAGTCCGATTTACCAAACTGGAACTGAATCTTGTAAAATAAAAGTATGACGTTAAATACTCTCTGGATGCGAGATTTGATATATTTCCTTATTAATGCACCTTTTCTCGTCGTAGTAACTTTACACCACCTTTAGTATATTAACTATGGCACGCAAAATTGTTCTGATCACTCTTTTTTTTTTTTAGAAATAAAACTCAAGTCTCATAATTAGCCTTTGGTGGTGCTGGGATTTACTTGTCTTCTCAGGCAGTCGCAAGCCCTGCACGTTTTCTCTGTGATTTGATGAATTCTGGGCCTGAGCCCAATGCAGACAGGGTGAATTAGGCTACTATTCCCATTGCTCTCGCTTTCCTTGCTTAAATTACTGTCGTGCTTCCATATCATATTTAAATACCATCATAAATCTTGTGCCTGTCCCTACTGTCTTCTTTTTACATGGCACCGAGATGAAGAGTTCATGATACTTTTTTGTACAGTCAGAAAATTAACACCAGAGAACTGCTATTATATTTTAAGATAAAAACAAGGCGATTTTTAAGAGGCTGATCCTATCTATCTGGCAAGTGTAAAGGGTCCTTCAACTCCTCAGCTTCACAGCCCTCTTTCAATATCAGCAATTCAAATGGGAGACGTACCGGCTTTGTCAAAAAATGATACTTAGTTTGATGCTTAATCTGAGTTAGTTCCTGTGTAGTTCAAATCCAGACTACTAAGTATATAAAGAACGCAGATTTCCATTTATGAATTCTCTGGCAGCTGTTAAGTATTGAGGAAAACCAAGGAGTTCTATTATAATAATCATCTTGCATTCCTGCCGTCACAACACCCCCAATTCTTCTTTGTGCCTTCGTGCTGCTTCCCATCCGGCCCCAGTAGCAGATGGTGCTACACGGACGTTCGACTGGCAATTTTCTCTTCTCCTGCTGAAGTTTCTTATGCTTTTTGTACAAATATCTTCTACAAATGCTCTTGGGAAAGCAACGCAAAAATTCAGGGTCTCTCATGAATCTGCTCAGATCCAATCCTCTCCAGGAATTAATCGCCTGGTCCCCTGGGGAAAAGAGCTGGCAACACCGTACGAAATACAAGAACGGTTGTTTCCTTTCAAAAATCTCTGCGTAAAATACACCCGTGGAGGGGGCAGCTGGATTAGGAGACTTTGAGCTGCTTAAATCCCACAAAGGTGCTTTGGGAGCAGCTGAACGGGAGCAGCTGGGAACAGTTCAGGCTGCACAAAGGTCCGGACTCACTGACCTGCTGATTTTTACCCCCTGTGATGGGTGTGGGAGGGTTTCTTAGCATCTATAGCCTGGCCAGAGGTACTTTTACTTAAAGTATTGATGTTTATTTTGAAAGCTTTACATATATTTTTTTTAAATGTTATTAGAATTAAAATACATCAAACAAGTATCTTGCAAAGTCAAGTATGTTAAGCACAGCGAGAGGTGGTTTGGATAAATACAGATCTTTGCAGAGAGGGAGTTATCTTTATCTAATATAAAATGGAATTAACAACAATGCTTGGAAAATATTGCTTCTCTACATTATTTTTTTTCCCCTGCTTCGTTATCTTGCCCAAACCATGTGTTGTTTGTTAAGCAGGTACCTTTAATCAGATTAGTCCACAGCTGGGCTCAAAAATTGCCCCAAATTAGCTGAAATTTTCAACACACCTCTTCCTTTAACTGATGGAGCTGGTGCCCTGGTAGAATTTTCTGTCTCTTAAAGGCCATATGAAACCCCCCTGCTGAAAGGGTTTCAGAGCATTAACCACAGCTTTGAAATATTTTTTAAAAGCCCTTGTTTTTATATTTGCTTTCCTTGTTTTTCACGTCTTGTCAGAACAACAGTGAATTGATTGATTGAGGATGTACTTTGTCTCAGCGTGTACCACTGCTAAAAAATGCCAAGATATTTCTTCCATTTCGCTTCTGAATCTACTTAGCACAGATTTATTTTGTAAAACCAAGTGTCTCCTGTCTGTACTGAATGAAGCAGTTTGACACTGGTAGAAGAGAAAATAAATGCTCAGTGTACTGATCGGAAGAGCAGCTGTTTTCAATAACTAAGAAAAATTATTCCAAGCTGACGAAAGGCCATAAAAAGCAGCTGCTTCTTTAATTAGGATGTTGAGGGCTAAATCTACAAAAGGATTTGAGTGCCTTGCTAGGAAAAACATACTGGAGCCCTGAGTTAGGCAACTAAGACTTATAAAAAATAATAATAATGAAAAATAAAACCAGAGGAGAGCAAAGGATGTCAGATGAATCCTGAGCTGTCACAATTCCTTGCCGCAAACGCTCTTTCTAACATCAAAAACCAGAGTATCCTGGTGGGAAGGAAAATCATTCTTGATACTTTGAGAAATCCCCTGTCTGATACAACTTTGCTTTATGCCACGGCTTTCATCTCAAAGCAAATAAAGCGCCTGGAGTGGTGTCAGGGCAGCGCTGAGCTCGCTCTTGCCTGGCACAAATCACAATGCAACCGGCTCTAATGACATTACAAAGCTGTTCTGATTTCCAGCAAAAAACACCTATTTTCTACCATTTTTCATGCCTTCTCATCCCTGTCTTGAATCTTACACAGAGGCCGCTATATTAGCACTTATTATCATTGTTTTGTCGGCAGGGCTGTGGCTTTTAACCAGGGGAACATCCAAGGCGCCATCCTACGCCAAATATCTTGGGTCTCCCTGTGCTTTTTGCTCTTGTTTTATGGTTTTGCAGCTGCCCTGAGCTCCTGAGAGCCACCACTTGCTTTCAGACACCTCCCCTTGCCCACCAGCTGAGCTGAGTTTGCCCCAAAACAAAGGCCACCTGCAGAGCCTGAGGGTGTTGGTTAGTAGGAAATTATAATATCCCACCAGTTGGGAGGGTTTTGTCTCTTTGGGAGCAGAAACCAGCCCTTGGTGGCCTTGGCTGGTAGAAGGTGCCCATCCTCGGGAGGTCTTCTCCTTCCCTCCTGGATCGACACGATGGTTGATGTTTTGGTGGGCTGGTGTCCCACCAGCAGCCAGGTAAGCAAGTGCTTGCTGTTCTAGACGTCTTTGGGTGGAAATCGTTGTGTTTCAGTGAAAGCACACTGGCTTTGAGATCGGATTTGATAACAGGCTTGCAAATGCAATATAATAATCTGATTTCAGGTATTTCAGCTGAAATATGCCTTGCTTTTTTTCAGAGAGCTCTAACTTTGCTTACAACTACTTGGCTGCAGAAAGGCAGGGAGAAAAACCACTTTTCGATGTGAATTAAAATGGATTATAGTGTGAGCACTGCCGGTTATCCAGTGTGCTTGTAAAACTGCTCGAGCTTCTTAATAGGGGATATTTGTCATGCAGTGTGTGGGCTGGTGGTGTTTTTGGGGTGTTTCTGCTGTTATTTATTCACAGTAAGAGCTTTGCCACAGTTTTACGTGCCCTGTCTGCAAAGAAATATTGCTTGAAATAGTTTTAGAATGACATGGCCCGGCACTTCGCAATGATTTTTATTTCTAAATGAAAAGCATTCAGTATTGCAAGGTCTGATTTAACAACAGCTGTGATTTTCTGTGGAGGTGCACGAAGTTAGATGCACAAATTAAACATTGCAAAGTGAATTTTGAGGTAAATTGGTAAGTGGATTCTTTTTCTGTCTTAATAAAAAGGCTTTCTGGGGAAAGTTCCACTTGCTACAGACAGAAATGTCGTACTTCGATCCTTTTATAGGCCAGAACGCTTGGGGTAAAACCCTAAATCTCTTGTTCCAATTAGATAAAATTGAGGATGGACAGAAAAGGCTCTGGCTTTGTTTTAGCTGATCTGTCTCAGTTTAAGCTTTGTTTTGCAACCTCCTAACCAATCTGTTTTAAGTTTAAGACCCTCCAGACTTTGACTTATTATAATAATTAAAAAAATTATCTTGGGACTGGTACATACATATATGTATTTTTAATTTTTGTTATTTTTTGTCCACAAAATAGATATTTGCACTTGAGGCACAAACTCATTTTGCACTTGCAAAATGCCCCATGCAGCTGATTTCGCAGCACATAAATCTTGTTTTACCATAAATCCTTTTTATGGTCAATGGATTTGAAGTTAATTATGGGATTATGTCTACATGTATTCTTTGCTCCATTTAAAAAAAAAAAAAACCACAAACATTTTGGTTCACTTAGACTTTACATGTTTGTACCCAAGTGTGCACCTTTATGCTTGTCCATGCTGATGTACATGGATATTTTGATGTCTGTGTGTTTTCTGTGGGAGGAAGGCCTTGTTTTATGACTTATTTTAAAGGTCTTTTCCAACCAAAGTGATTCCATGACTCTCTTTTAAAAATATATGTAGTATTCCCTGCTCATGGCAGAGGGGTTGGATTAGACGACCTTTGAAGGTCTCTTCTAACACAAAGTATTCTATGATTTTATGATTTTTTTTTTAATATGTCAGCTCTGTCCTAATTACTCTGCATTTTCTACATGTAACCAAGGCTAAATATTTTGGAGGAGAGTGGGTGACAGGAGCAGTGAGATTTCAGGGGAACCTGGGATTTGGTTCTGCTGGAAGTCAATGGGCTGATGCTGATGAGTTCAGTTACAAACCACAGCACATCGTGTTTAAAGGACTGTGGCTAAATGAGCCCTTTTGGTTTTTTCTTTTTCTTTTTTTTTTTTTTCCTAAACACCTTTAGATTGCAGTTACGTCCTAGTAAAACAACGCAGGAAAGTTAGTTAGGAAAAGAAGTTTGGAGGGACAAACAGCATCGTGGAGAGCTCTGCTTTGCAAATGGATTTGCTGCTCAGCACTGAATTTCCAAGTTGCATCTCCAGGGGAATCGTGGCAAAAGGTGACTTAGTTGTTTTAATTTAATGTCCTTGGTGTCGCTAGAAATTATCTATAGGAACAATGCTGTTTTAGGAATATTTACAAGGGAGAGCTTAGCATCATCTGAAGGGGTTACAGATTAAGTTTTGTATAACTGCAGTGTTCATGCGCTCATTTATAGCGGCGATTACAAAATGTGTTGACTTCTGGGTCCTTGCTGGTCCTCAGATGTTTTCGATGTCCTCCCCAGCTGGAGCTGTAACAACTGAGTACATCTAATTCAATGTTACAGCGTGACCAAAATATTTCGGTAATGTGTTGTTATTCTGTTTCCCTACCTCTCTTTGTCTCTTTTTCCAGGTAGGATTTTTGGAGGAGGTTTTTACCCCAAAGTGCCATGATCTGGTAACAGATCAGCTGCCAGAGACGCTTCACTCAGTGAAATATTTTGTGTGAAGGCGCAGTTTGGGGAAGGGCTCTAATTCTTGCTCTGAATTATTTAGCACGGGGTTTAGGGTCCTTTTCTGCACTTGCTGTGTGAGAGCAGCCCAGCAAACCCTCAGCTGCTGCTTTTTCTAGGGGAAACCAACCTTTTCTTCCCCCTCTTGTGCTGCTGAAAGGCCTGGGTTCATTTGGATGAAAACCGGAGGTTTTTTCCCCTGAAGATCAGTACTCCTTACTTGAGGTGGCAGTAGAACAGCTGGGCACAGAAGAGCTGAGGTAGAGCTTGAAAACTGATTTTCAGTTTCCTTTCCTGTATTTCTGGTGGATACTTTGTGAATCAGATGATTCTGGGTTTTTTTGGCAGCCCCTTCAAGATAACATAAACGTTTTAGATTCCCGTTCCTGCTCCAAGAGACTTTCAGTTTAAGTGTTTGATGAGATCATCCAAATTGAGATTTTTTTTTTTTTTGGATCATCCAAATTGAGATTTTAAAAAAAAATTTTAAATTTTTTTTGGAAAGAGGCTGGTGTGTGTGGTCTGTTCTAGCCCAGCTCTGTCTCTTAGGAAGCCAGGTAGATGTCTGGGAGAGGAGATAACCAGACAGAGCTGCTTTTTCTTTCTTTCTCTTCTGGTAAGAGATCAATGTAAATGTGTCTCTTCTATGTACCATAACACTTAATTGCTTCTTAGAAGGAGCCACGAGGCAAAAGGAAAATTCCTGGTGCACCTTTTCTCCCTGGCAGAGAAAACATCTGTTCTCACTTTATTGTTAAACTGTCTCTACAGTTGCTTCTTGCCCGCCTTTATCTCTGCACTTTTTCTTTCTGTACCTTGAACTTAAGCCTATTGCTCTCTAATGCAAAATCAATTATCGGTCAGTAAAAATCACATCTGTGGAGTATCTTCTGCGCTGAGTCACCAAGTAGTGAGAAATGGCTGGAAACCTGAAGTTTGCTATGAGGGCACAGCCATAAACCCAGCACTGGGGTTTATTTTAGTTGCGTTGTGAATCAAATGAGTGATACTCTATTTTTATGGTGCCTGTGTAATATTATTCTGACATTTCTAGTTATCTATGTAAACTTTCATTGCTCCATAACAATTTATTAAGCTGTAAGGTATCCATAACTATGTGGAGAGCTTAATATGATTGTTCATCAGTTCAGTGTTGAAAGGGCTCCAACTGAGTCAATAAAGATATCTGTCTCAATGTTTCTTTAAAGAGATGATAAAGTGTCAGATAATATAATCACCGTATGTGATCCAAATTGTTATTTTTTCACTTTGACTCTTTCACTTTTTCTTTTGGTATTCAGCTGCATAACAGAGGCCAGTAAATTGGCTTTAAAGGTGTAAGATTGGGGTTATGGAGGATGGCTTTGTAAAGACAAACTGTAATAATTTAGATTCAAAGCAGTTATGGCCCTAGAGAATATTTCTTGCTGGATAAAACTGTCATCAGCCTCTTCAGAATATTGTCTTTTTAGTGAGTGAAACAGCTTGGAGCCATGGAAAGTATTGCTGAAGCCATGGGGGATCCTGAGAATGGGAAGCAACACATAAATAAATCTTCAAGTTTCCAATCCTTAGTAAGCTTCTAGTACCCAAACCAAGTAAAAATTCTTGTTAAACTTGACAAGTCATCTTAGAGCTTTCAGTATCTCTGTGGCCTGTGGATCACAGCTCCTGAAACTCGATGTTGCTAAAACTTACTTGACCGTGACTCCTCCAAGTGTTTCTCCTGGGATCAGTGACAACAGCCAAGGTGCTTGTTCTCCCATCTCGCGATCACCAAAATAATAAAATAACTAAGTATTCAACCTCCAGTGCAACAGTGCTCAATATTTGGAGTGCGTGGATATTCACGGGGAGCACCCGCTTGAACAGGGACCCGGACTGAACTTGGGGGGTTGTCAGGAAACTTGAGAAACCTCATCTCCCAGTTACCACCTTGCTCAGGAGGTACCTTGATTAATCGCCACAGACATGAGGGTGTGCGCAGAGCATCTCTTGGGGGTTTGTTCCTGGAATTTTGGAAGGTCTCTGCAGGGCTGGGTTAGCTGGTGAGCTCTGGTAGAGCCGCACATGGAGGAGAGAACAAACCCAACTCTCCTTCGACCAACTCTTTTCTCCTCCTCCTTATCTTTAAATTAAGCAACTCTCTTCCATAGCTCATTTTCCCATGTATTTCTCACATATCAATGTCATCTTCAGCCTCTCTCCTCCACCACAAGAGGAGGATTGAAGGGCTCTGATGTGTGTGATGAAAGCTGATGTTCCTCAGATAGCAAAGCTGCTCTGCTTTTGAAAGCTGCGGGGCAGGATGGCAGCACGGGGCTCCCTTCGGCTCGGCCTCTTTCCCTGCTGGGATAAGAGGAGGAGAAACACCCCAGCAATAGCTGCGATCGGCATCAGGGCTGGATCAGAGAGAACGATCACCACGGATGAGAACTTCTGAACTCCTCTGTTGGTTGGCACAGTTACTGCGTAGGACCTAATTACACGAGAAAGCTCAATTCAAATGCTTTTTCTTTCATCCGGTAAAACTCTATTGCCTTTATAGCTTTTGTAAGTGGCCTGAATGGCCCAGAAAGGTCAAAATCTGACCATGACCACCCCAGTGCCCAATGGTCCAGCTGCCGCAAGGACCCCGGATCCTTCCAGATTGCTATGACCTGCTCCAAACACATTAAACTCTCGCACAAAATGCAGCTGCAAGTAGCTCTTTGTGACCTGTTCCTCTGCTTTCCCATAGAAACTGTAATTAACACAGCTGCAAACGAGCTCTTTCAGCAGTTTTCCCCCACTGTCCCATAAAATGTGGAGAAGATGGGTCAGTGCATTTATTAGGCCCTCAGAATGTGCGCAGCTCTATCAGCTCCTGGCACTTAGCAATAAGTCCTCTGCTCTCCCATTAAAATGTAAATTGGAGGAGAAAATGTCTTCAGGCCGGTGGGTTTCTAACGTAGCTCCTCTGGTACCGCATGGGAAGTTAACGGGAGAATGTGATTTTTCACAATCTCCCTCATGCTGAAAGAATTGGCTGTTTGAGGCTGATATTTAATTAGTTCTGCTTCTCCTGGATAATAAATGGGGAGAAGGGACTTGATGCATATGTTACTGAACTCCTGCCCGCAGCGATGACTTGAGGGAAAGGCTGAGCAACTATTAATTCCCCGATGGTTTTGCTGTGGCTGACACAGCTGTAACTGGAGGTTCCCACCTCTCTGCAGTGCTAAATATACCTGTCTAGGTGTAGTTACATCTCCTGTTGATAAGCAAACTGTACCCTTAGACCGCTCTGCTCTTCAACTGACCCCTTTTGGTGACATCAGGGATGTCACAGAGTGCTAGAGCCTATCAGTAAGTGCATAAAATAGGCGGTATTTTTGTAAACTTGTGACAATAATGTTTCAAACATTCCTACTCAAGCTAGTCACGTATTTAAAATCTATTTATTTGAGATAAATTGAAATAACTTTAATGATACCTGTTCTAGAATGCCAGAGTGTTTGGTATCCAGTCGTGATGCTTAGGCTGGAAGCAATTTCAGAATTGAAGTATTTCTAGTGTTTTGGGGCTCTTATTCTTTGGCTGTTTTGTGACACCTCCGCTCCTGCGATCCTCGCTCCAGCACAGCTCTGTGGCATCAGGGGGAAATGAAGTATTGATGGAAGAAGGCTGAAATATCGGGATTTCTGCCCGTTTTTGGGACAAAAGTGTGGGGTTCCCTTACCTGAGCAACCTACTTCTTTTCTGGTTTCTGCTGTTCAAGCACCTAAAAATCCCTAGGTAGCCAACTCAACAGGAATACTTAACACTCTCGTGGATCTGGGTTTTTTTTTTTTTATTATTTTTAAAAAAATTGTTTTAAATTCTGCCTTCTGTGAAGGGTAAATAC
Organism: Pampusana beccarii; assembly: GCA_013399365.1. Taxonomy (NCBI): domain Eukaryota; kingdom Metazoa; phylum Chordata; class Aves; order Columbiformes; family Columbidae; genus Pampusana; species Pampusana beccarii. The sequence goes on along the minus strand of VWYH01009570.1, from coordinate 2,300,190 downwards.
ACACAACATCTTATCTCTTTATCCCCATATCCCCTTCCTGAACAAGATGACAGCCTCTGACTTACCGAACTTGCATCTGCGGATCTGGCAAACAATTTCTGGGCAGGTGCAAAGCAACAGGGTCCAGGAGAACAACCTGCTGTGCATATGCTATTTCTAGGCACTGTGTATTACACGTAACCTGTAATGCAAACTGAAGGGAGCGACACAGCCCTGACATGAGAGATGATTAGATCACCCAGACCATCTTCTGCCTTGGCAAAGCAGCTTCTTCTTGAATATTTCTAAGAGAAATGGCTCCAGAAAAGCTGTTTGTTGCCAAAGAGATCCTGCTCTGTGACCTTCACCCCCCAATAACTCTAATGTTAAACCTTGAACCCCAATATATCCTGAATATCCTGTCACGTGCAGCTGCTGATGTGCAGGAGGGACACGGGTGGGCTGGAAGGGGTTAGTGCATGCACAGCTGGGCACATCTGGAAACTCAACGACCTCAGTCTTCCCTCGCGAAACTTGGGGCCAGGAAATATTAAAATATTCAAGAAAACAAAAATATATGGACCTGTATGTTACAAAGTCTACTATATTCAGCCCTTTTAGATCTTAGTCTGTCTTTTATTGTGTTATAAATGTAGCCACACAAGAAATGAGCATTTAGCAGCAAGTTGTATATGCCTGCTTTGTGTTGCCTTAGCTCTTTTCTTTTTATATATTCACTTTATATCTGTTTCTGTCTTCTGCATACTCATACCCTTGATTTTTCTTAAGCTTTTATTTTAGTTCTATTGCTATCCAGATTTTTCTTCTCCCCAGGGTGCATCTATTTGTTTGGATGACTAACTTGCTTTTCCTGTAGAAGTCTGAATTTCTAAGTTGCTGATCCAAGTCTCTCGGATGCTAAGTCGTTGTCCATCTGTTTGCTTCCTCTGGAGCTTGCACTGCAAGCTGCAAAAAGGATTAATGTATGTATAGTAGGCATGCAAGTTAGGCTGGTCAGAATTAGTAAAAACAGCCTCGTGCCTTGTTTTTCCTGTGTTCCTGTTGGTGTTTCTGGCTGCTGAGGAGGGAGTTCCCTCTGCTAGATTGATTTTTCTCACTTTTCATGCCCAGGTAACTTTCTGAAAAAGAATATTCTTCCAATTTCCCACCATAATGAAGAGCCAGGTTCCATCCCCTGAGTCTGGTCAGCTGTGTCTCAAAGCCGTCACTTAAACCAGTATTTAACAGAGCCCTTTCTTCGAGTTCTTTAGGAAAAAAGAAAAGGCGAGCCATGAAGGTTTTTGTTAGCAGAAGGAGGGAGCTGAGGTGTTCCTGGCTGTGTGCAGGGTTTTAGCAGATTAAATCTGTTGCAAATAGCTCGGTGTATCGTTTCAGGAAGCAGTTAAACACTACTGTATGTTTGGATGATGAAAACAAGACGTTATTAGGTGAAGAGGTATGATTTATTCTTGAATGACTGAATTGCTGGAGTATAAAAAGCTGGTTTTGAAGCAATACACCCGTGCATGTTATCAGCCTAATGCGCTCCGGTTTAATACTTGCGTTGTTATTGTTCGCGGCTGCTTGTTTGTGGCACTTCATCTGACGGCGTCCTTGCAAGCTCGTGCCTTGTATTTCTTAAATAGTTAATTAAAATGTTAAAATCCATTTACATCGGTGATGGATCGCGGACCTATTTGCATTTTGAACAGCTTTGTTTAGACTGCGCTCGCTGTGCTGCTGTATTTCACCTGGTTATTGGGGAGGCTGCCAGGGAAGGGAGGGACAGCAGATGGCAATGTGGTGCTACGAATGGGCCAGCGAATCTGGGGAAATTCCGGCCTGGCCTACCAAGTCCCCTGAAAAATCGAGACAACTACTGTGTAGGGACCTACCTTTGGTTCTGACCTTGGTGGGGTGGGTGCAGAGAGGGGCTTTGTCCTGGAGCTGGGGCTGTAGGGTTGGTTCTGGTCTCCAGTGTAATTAGATGATGGTTTAAACTAAAAGAGGGGAGATTCAGACTGGACACGAGGAAGAAATTGTTTGCCCTGAGGGTGGTGAGAGCCTGGCCCAGGTTCCCAGAGAGGTGGTGGCTGAACCATCCCTGGAGCCATCCCAGGCCAGGCTGGATGGGGCTCTGAGCACCCTGAGCTGGTGAAGATGTCCCTGTCATGGCAGGGGGGGAATGGGGGAGCTGGGAAGGCCCCTTCAACCCAAAATATTCTACAATTTACATGGTGTATTGGCTGTTCTGATTTTGAACGTGTCTATGGGCTTCCTGTATGAGCACAGCTCAGCGTAGCGCTGATGTGGCCGTCGTCCTTGCACTCGCTGTGTCCTCTTTGCCGCCAGCTGATATTTTGGCTGGACAGTGCTGGCCTTGGGGCTGCTGTGATGGTGGGACATCACAGGGTGTCCCTCCCGCTTATGGAAAGTCAATTTATTACTTCATGCCCTAGAAACTGCAAGAAATGCGAAGCTCGGGTCCACAAGTGAGGTGGTTCTTGTGTCTCAGTGGCTCCTTACATGTGCTTTATGGCTGTTTTGGACACAAAGGATGGGATTTCCTGATACCTTTGCTTCTACCCACCTCTGTGCCTGCCTGTTTCTTCTTCCCAGCCTCTTCCTCACTCTGCCTTGCTGTTTGGGAGCCATATAATAAACTACATGACACATGTTGTAATGGCATGTCACGTTGAAGATTTAGTGAGGCCTGCAGGCATCTTTGCAAGGGATTGTGCTGAGATAAAATCATAGATGTTGATCAAATCCCTCAACTTAGCTTTGTGGTTTTATTTTATTTTGAATAAAACATTGTTTTACCATAGAGGGTACAGGTCTGTGGTGAGAGCCCTGTATGCAGAGAGCTGGAGTGCAAACCTCAGCATGTCATACGTGCATTATTCCCAACAATTGCAGTCTGGAGCCTAAAGAAGCGGTGTATACATGCATGTATAAAGGGTCTCTGGTGTATTGTGTGTGTGTGTTGTTTTTTTTTTTTTAAATTATTTTGCATATAAGGCCTGTGTTAAAAATGAAACAAAACCTAAACCTCCATATTTTTGGTGTTTCTGCATGTGCAAAGTTAGGAGGTAGAAAAGCTGCAACATACAGCACTTAGACATCTACTTGATTTGTGAGACTCATCAACTAATTAGACACCCAAATGCTCTTATCAGCACCTGCAATTGATTTTTTTGGATGGCAAATTAATGGTATGTAATTAGAGGTGGTCTTTAAAAAAGAAAAAAGCTCCTTAGCCTTTCTGGAGCCCAAAGCATAAGTAAATCCAGTGGGTTTTCAATGTGAGAGGTGTTTCTGTTTTCCCTTTACTGCCTGGAGAAGAAGGAAAAGATGCTCTCAGTTTCTTCGCAGGTACTGACTCTTCCCAGGTGTCTCGTTTGCACCGCAGCTCATTTTGGATGGAAAAGCGGGGAGAAGAGGGGCAACGTGGGAGTTATCGTGAAGAACAGGGTTATAGTTATCAAGCAAATAAACTACACCAGGTTCCGTGTTCTGCGTGTCCTCAAATACACTTGTACGGAACTACGGAGCAGTTACTGGGTGTCTCTATCTCATAACTAATGCACGCTCAAAGCACTGGAGATTGTGGAAAGTTATATATTAAAAAAAAAGTATATTTTCCCCTTGCTTAATTTTAGTCTAATGTATGAAGAGAATACCAGAATTTAACTTCTCTGTGCTTTGTGAAGAACCCCACTAGTGTTTTCCATTGTTGGTGCAAGAAGTTTTGAAGCTTTGGCTTTCTCTCCCGGCTGAAGAAATAGATGCTGTGAGTAGTGAGGGCACATGAATCCAGCACTTGGGCTGGAAATGGGTCCCTTCTGAGCAACCTGCCCGGGCCCAGAGGTATCAGCAGAAGTTATTGAATGGAGAGTGGAAAACAATAAGTGACTGTCAGTCATGACTGATCTGGTGACTGACAGCTGAGAAAATACGGGTAAACCCAGGAAGGTTTCGTTTGCAACACAATATGAAGGCTTTTCAGGGAGATTTGTTATGAAAATCATCCCTGGAGGTGTTTAAAAGATGCATAGATGAGGCTCTTAGGGACATGGGTTAGTGCTAGATTTAGGTTAAGGTTGGACTCCATGGTCTTAAAGGTCTCTTCCACCCAAACTGATTCTTTGAAATAATTGTGATTTCTGTTCTTCGGGAAGGGCTTGCAGCACCATGAGGAGTTAACTTGATGGAAGTGTTGCCTCTGTTCAGTTTCTGTGGCTTTCTGTCGATCGGTTTAGGTTCAGAATTAAAGTTGGTTTAAGCTTATTATTCACTTGGATTTGGTTTGGGGTGTCTCCGTGACCTTTTCATGCTCTTATTTTGGAGGAGCTGTTCCAATTTTTGAGTGAGCTGGGATTTGTATCTGCTGTAGTTCTGTGTCTTTAACTACTGCCCCCTGTGAAGGATGCCATGAGCCTCCCTTAAAAGCTCTGCCTTGGAGCTTTCCCATTTACTAAAATTCCCATTTTCGCAAGGCAGAGGCAGGACTGGGTTTGGGTGCTCTGAGGTTAATCAAGAAGTTGTTCCTATGCTGTGAGGCTCTGGGGTGGGCGAGAGAACAAGCACTTGTGTCTGCCTTCCCTTCTCCGACCTATATGGGTGCTTGGAAAAACTTTTAAATTTTTT